>MU160220.1:0-28847 GCA_015888305.1 Antheraea pernyi
AGCGTAGTCAGTTCGAGAAACAAAAAAAATCTGCAGGCACTTCTTCTATGTCGAAGTAATTGTAATGCAAAGCTCTGCTCGGATAAATAGTCACAGTGTCTACAGAGTGTTAATTTGTATCCCGGGCTGACCGACTTCACGTTGTTTATAACAGTACATACATATGTATCCTACTTTTTATTTTTAGCAACCAATCGTACAGATCAGTTTTTGGCGGGATTTTTGTCTGTCATGTAGTGGATTTTATATTTTATTCATAATCTTGTGTTACTTGACTCTATATTGTGTAAAATTGGTGGTGTTGTGCGTAATATAGTTTGTTTATTGTGCATATATAATATGTATAAATATATGGTGTTTTATGTAATATAGTTTGTTTATTGTGCATAAGTGAAGTGAATGGAAAATAATACTACGGACCATGAATTCTGAGATGCCACAAAAACTCCATGGAAAGTTCTAACAAGATGGCCACCATCTTGTTAGTTCATTGAAATTATATCAAGAAACTTGTAATATCACTCAACTCAATCATTTTGAGAATCATCAAATCAACATATTTTATCCCTACTACATCTATTACCTACCACAATCGTTTTCGTACAGGAAATTGTTGGGCGTCTCATCAAAATGAAACTACTCACGGGAAATTAGCTTGATAGTCATTAAGTGCAAAAAATGAACCTGGATCCTGGCCTAATTATGATATGAAGTTTAAATAATACTCTAGAAGTTCTGTATTTTCAATAAGCTTAAAATCAGTTCAGTCGTTTATGTGTTGGACGAAAATCAAACTCTTTCTATTTTATTTATAGAAATAAATGCGTACGTACTCGCAAGTGACTTCTAGTATACAGTGATTTTCACTTTTATATCTTGGAATATATGAAAATTGCAATTTAAAAAGCTTCTATATTCTCTATAGTGAATATAAAAAAAGAGACATTAGTAAATAGAAACCATATACACTTGTAAAATGAAATTTATGAAGTTTTGAATATAATAATATGAAATAAAAAAGAACCTCCTTCGAGCCGGATTTGAACCAGCGACCTATGGATATCCATCTCTTTACCGACTACAGTCCACCGCTCTACCAACTGAGCTATCGAAGGTATAACGGTAACGATGAAAATAAAAGCCTGGTATGACATTATGTTAAGAATTTTTGAAAGTAAAACGCGTGTCCTCATTTCCTGATAATACACATAGTTATTCAAATACATGCTATTTATTGTTTGTATTCTGTTACGCACACATTACGATTCCACTAATAGTCTTATTGTGCTGTAGTAAAGTAATTAACGGAAGTATAATTTTATGGATATTATAACCATTTGAAATTATAAAAGAGTGGGTAGTGTTGGTGGTAGAGCCACGCTGAAGCTATTACTAGTTTCAGCATGAATGGATCGGCTCGACCGGGGTAGTACCACCCTCTCACAGAAAACCGACGTAAAGTAACAGTGCTTGTATTGCTGCGTTTCGTTCGGTCAGTGAGGACGCCGGAAACCCACATCCCCTTCTCCTATTCCATCCCCCAAACACAGGCTGGCAAGGCACTTGCGACTCTCCTGGTGTTGTAATATGTGGACGGTGGTGATCACTTAACATCAGGTGACCCACCTATTCGTTTGCCTTTTATGATATAAAAAACGAAAGAAAAAATAACATTGGATTTCAAATTTCCTTTACATATCAATGGTTGTATCCGTTCTAGTAATCATGGACATAGTCAACTTAGGCTAATTTTATTGAGCCCGGCAGTCACCTTCCGCCGGGCGGACCGTGGGGGCGGATCTACAAGGTTGATTAGCTTGAACGATCCCTTGCCGCCCCCACAAAACGGTCTGTCGGTACACCGTGGGGTTTTAGTCCGTGCGACTCGGACATAACCCACCCTCTCCCCCGGGAGGGTGGCGTATCCATAAGGGATTTCCCCACGTTAAAAAAAAGGCTAATTTTATTGATAATAGGTGTGAATGGATATTACGGTTTTATATTCATTCATAATATAAATGGGCATGGACAAAACATTTAAGGAGAGTATATCCTTCTTATCTCTTTCTCAATCGATTTTCTTTATATCTTTTTTTTATTTAGTATATATTGACTAGCTTTAGTGTTATCAAGGAAAAAAAATCGGAGATCCTTTTACATTTCTTTAAAGTTTTAGTTTTAGAAATGTTTATCTGTCAGTTTGTATGAACACGCATCACTGCTAAAATACTGCGTTTATAATAAAACCTCTTCCAGAAAATCATAAAGCATATCTTCGAGTAACATATAGTTTTTGTTTCATTATAAATCGGTTCGGTTTATCAAAAGCTATTTTAATGACGATACGACTTAAGTACGAGAGAAAAGTAGATAAGATAAGTAAGGATCTAATACGTTCGTATGACTTTATTAATCGCTGTTTTTTATTATACGGTTTCACGCGGACGAAGTCGTCGGCACAGGTAGTTTAAGATAAAATTATTAAGAAACCACAACTTTTATAAGTACTCTAGCTGTTTAGCAATATATTTTCTTAACGTGCAGAAATGGGGTTAGTGGTGTGATGTTTATATTTTTACTCTATACACAAAGTAACATTAAGATAATAAACAATGCAGTAGAAGTTACGGATATCAGCCAATTACGAAGGCTACAGCCGAAGGGTGCAAAAAAATGCAACACTTTACTGTATATATTTTAATATAATTAAAAATTACAATTTGAATTATAGTTAAATTATTAATAGAGAGGTGACGACCAATCGATGTTAGAATCAGAAGGCTCCTCCTTGGGCGCGATGCCTCAGTCGTATACTAAATATGCTGAGCAAGTGCTTCAGCGCCTCGTGGCTACGTGATGCAGAACTGCAGAACTGAAAATGCAGAATTGCGAAACAGCGGGCAGCGGGTTGCACGTGTTGCAGCGTCCGCTCTTTTGGGTCGTGCGATGTTAATCTGGGTCATCGCCTAGTCATCGATCTAAGCGGCACGTGGATGTGTAACAAGCCAGTTATCAATAAAAACTTTATGAATAAACCTTATAATGATAATATAGAATGGAAAATTATATTATTATTTATTTATTTATCAGACAACAGGGGTCCACATAATAACATAACATAATATATAGTAATACATAACTTAGTAGTAAATTGAATATATATAAAATAATTATATTATGAATAAAATCCACATGAGATTCTAAGTACCGCCAAGAAATATTGTTTTACTTTTATTCCGTTCTACAGAGGTACGTACAGCTGCAGTGGATGCGGTGTGCCAATTGTCGATGGAAAATTCAGTGTTTGCGACAACATCGCTGGACTTTCTCGTAGACATGTTCAACGATGAGATCGAGGAGGTTCGGCTACGAGCCATCGACAGTCTGACGCGCATTTCGCACCACATCATCCTAAGGGAAGACCAGCTGGAGACGATCCTTGGCGCTTTGGAGGTTAGTCATGCAGTATAGAACAGTCCAAAGACTAGATGACGTCTGATATTTTGCAATATCGGATTTTATATAAGTGTACTTGTAATCAGCAAAATAGGGTACGAAAAAAAATCTGAGCCGTCGCGAGACGTCACGCTGGCGTGGAACATCGATATTATTGAAGTGAAACTTCTAATGCGACCTCCAACAAGGTTGCGTTAAACGTTTAACGCTACCAGGGAGGGGGTATGAAAGCACTATTGTGTTAAAGGTTTACTTTAGTTATCACAATCCCATTGTAAATGTTATAGATTTGGATATTTCTCCACTCGAAAATGATAATTAAAAGATGCGATCAATTGTGAATTGTAAGCAATGTTAATAAAGTTTGTCTTTAAGAAACAATATGGTTTCACTAAAAATCAATTTCTACCCCTTATTATTTTCATTTCCACATTACGAAGTTTCACTTCTTCCGCGCGGAAGGACTCCACCCACCAATTTTTTTTTATACAGATAATGTTTATTGTATAAACAGTGATCTTTTTTTAAATTCTATTTGCGTTTGTTCCATATCTATTTTCTGTCGCTAACTATCCTTTTATGCATACGAGTGTTCGTCCAGTGGTCGAACTTCGACCATAGATAGAAAAAAAAACTTTATTTTCCATACACTTCAATTATGCACAATAATTGAATTATGCCACCAATATTATAAAATATAGACTTGAACAACTCAAGGCTATGAATAAAATACAAAGGCCATTATATGGCAAATTAAAATCCGGCCAAAAACAAAAGTATATTGTTTTCAGGATTATTCAATGGATGTAAGGGAAGGTCTACACAGAATGCTCGGTTCCTGTACTGTCGCTTCTAAAACATGCTTGGAAATGTGTATTGATAAAATTCTCGAGAATCTCAAAAGATACCCGCAGGTCAGTGGAATATATATTTTTTTTTAATTTAGGTTGTAATTATTATGGTAGGTAGTTATTTAGATTAGTAGTTTGATTTTAGATTATGTTAAAAACTCTTCCTTGCAGACATCTGTCCGATTAAATTAGGGAATATTTAAACGTGTCAATTGATAGTTGTAAAAAATAATAATAATGTCGACTTTGACTATTTGTGAAATTTTTTAGAATAATAAATTAATTATTAATGTATTTCAATCAAGGAATTTATAAGTAAATAACCTTAACTTATAAATTCCTTGATTCCAAGTACTGATATTATGGAATATCTATGTACGTCAGACTCTCAATAATAAGTGAATTTTTGGCGACGCAACTGATTTATAAAAGCAATTGTGGATTTGTTTGTTACTCTTTCACGTTATAACTACTGAACACATCTTCGTGAAATTTTGCATAAACATTGTCAGAGGTATAAAAATGGACCTTCATATACCTTTTATCCAGAAAAAGGTGGTTTTCACACTGGAGAAAAGTATAACTTATTCATCAAAATCGGTCCAGCCGTTTAGGAGGAGTTCAGTGACATACACACGTACAGAATAAATTTATATATTGACTGCTCTGAATATAGCCGGGTGAGTTCGGTCTTGCACGTAATATATAGTCAAGAGATTGATACATAAAAAAGTTAAAATATTATTGAAGGAATAAAAAATTGGCATTTATTTTCTAATGGTGGTAGAGCCAGGCTGAAACTATTACTGGTTTCTGCATGAATGGGTCGGCTCGTCCGGGGTAGTACCACCCTCTCATAGAAAACCGACGTGAAGTAACAGTGCTTGCGTTGTTGCGTTTGGGTGAGTTCGCGTAATATATAGTCAAGAACTTTGATACATAATAAAGTTAAAATATTATTGGAGGGATCAAAAATTGGCATTTATTTATATTTTTTAAGTTGTCTCCATGTTATACATATAATACGTATTTATACCTAAACTTGTATTCTGCGCAACTATATTTAGAGCGGTCGAAAAGTCGAAACTGTAGTTATGTTTGTACATCTTTTTTGAAGTGAAACTTATAGCACGATAGGGAAAAATGTTCGTCACGCGTTACGCGTTAACGTAAGGTAGGAATGTATTTGCGTGTATGTGTAAGTATGTATAAGTATCTGTTTGGTCTTAGTAGTATAAAAAATGAGTAAATGTATAGTTAAATAATTATACTACGGGACTTCGTATAGTTTATGAGCATTCTCATATATACCAAGTGAAAGGTTAAACACTCGAAGTATTCTAGGATATGACACTTCACATGAGTGACCAATATTTAAGATATAAAATAATAATATCAAAACAAATACTAATAAACAACCAAGAAAACCTAAACTAAAGTTTGTTCTAAGGCTTTTAAAAGTATAAACACAATCGTAATAAACCTAGGTGCAATGACCGGTGTCAAAAGATACAATACAATGGAAAGTGAAAACACCCAACGGTCATTGACACTGTGCTTTAACATAGACTCGTACAGGATTGTGGATAATTTTTGTATTTTTCTAGATAATTCGGTCAAATATTAAGCACCTATTTTTTTTTTATTGATTTAAAACGAGTATCGAGTGTAGAGTAACCTCCATAAGTATTGCTACTGTCTAAACATTCAGCCTATATATCATTTAGTACATATAAGCCAAAGTAGTTTTACTTCCTCCGTGTTTATACCCTAATACACGAACTGTATAGTTTAAAAAAAAAATGTTGTTTAAAAAAAATGTTTTTTTTTCTAGGATAAGCGGTCGACTTTCCGTTGTGTACAGCGTTTGGGCAGTTCTCACGCGTCTCTAGTGTTGCCGTTAACAACTAGGTTGTTAGCTGTCCATCCGTTCTTCGATATGCCAGAGCCAGATGTTGAGGATCCGGCCTGTATCCTTTACCCAAAGATTGCTTAATAGATATATAATGAGACTAGCCCCTGCCCACGACTTCGTCCGCGTAGTAATAGTTACTACTCTGGGCTAACGCTGACACGCAACTGAAGCTCTCAAAAAGAAAAAAAACATCTCGATTTTGAAACATTTTTCATCTATGCTCCGCTCCTATTGGCCTTAGCGTGATGATATATAGCCTATAACCATTCTCGATGAATGAGCTATATAACACTGGAAGAATTATTCAAATCGGACGCAGTAGTTCCTGAGATTACCCCTTACAACTCGACAACGTCACCAACTTTACCTCTTTATAATATTAGTATTATGTTCAGTATTCGGTACTCCTTGTTAGTATATATATTAATAATGCAAATTCACAAACAGAGCCGATGGAACAGAAAGCTACGGCTTACTTAGTAGTACTGCTACTGCTTGCTTACTTTCTACTACAATATTATGTGCTGGTGAGATTTCTAAACACACCATCACGTCGACTGGACCACCACGGAAAGTTGGATGTTCCAGAAGAACGGAAAGTGGATTTACATTGTCGATTGCAGACCTATTGCTATTTTGGGGTCCATAAATACTGAATTCCAGGGATGTAATACTTTACAGTCCAAGATCATGCGAAAGGATCGTAGCTGACCAGCATCAGCTGGTGTCATTCACCGCCATATTAGATATAACTAGGTGATTCCCGCGACTTCGTTTGCGTATCCCTATTGTTTTGTTATATATCGAAGGGATTAAGCAGCGATTTCGACGAAAGCTTCCAGGCAGCATGAGTTTTTTCGATACTTCCAACAATTATCATAATATTTAATCCAATTTACAAAATATCTTAACGAATTATATACCTAAACCTTCCTCCTGAATCACTCTATATATTTGGTAAAACCGCATGAAAATCCGCTCAGTAGTTTTTGCGTTTATCGCGAACAGACAGACAGAAAAACGCGGTGTAGGACATTGGTTTTATAATATATAGTAATAAGATAATTATTACTTTGACGCATTAAGGGTTCAACCACTGTGTATCTACCGGTCGACAGGCTTGCAGAACATGCCGGTGATGTCTGTCGATAGTTTGTCATATGCTCTATCAGACAAAGTGTCGCCAATATGGCGTGCTACAAAAAAAACTTTATTGTCCTTGACGTGAGATCAGTTATGTGCGTGCTGATCCTCGTACTGAACGCTGCGCAGCACTGCACAACAATGCTTCCCCTGTTCGAGGAGCACACGGTCAAACACTACACATACCTGCGAGACACAATGCCTCACTTCGTACCGCATCTGCCTATAGGTGATGTATTTAAGCAATATGTTATTTTATCTGTAAACACTTGTTTGGACGAGTTCCTTAACACGACTTATGGTATAGGAATGAACCGGTATAACACGGTCTGTCGGTACACCGTGGGGTTTTAGTCCGTGGGAGTCAGACATAACCCACCTTCTACTCCGTATTCATAATGGATTTCACCGCGTTAGTTAAAAAAAAGGAATGAACTGGTAGAAAACGTCACGTAAGGAAAAAGCGTTATGCGTTTATATTTCCTGTAAATATTCGTCTGTTTGAGTTTATTTCAAAACGGCTTAACGGTTAAATTATCCGACTAGATTGATACAATTTCAATATTAAACATTCAATCGTAGGTGATCATCAATCGAATTCGGAGAAGAGTGAAGGAGTGATGGACGATAGCGCAGTTAGAAGGTTTTTCGACTGCGTCCTACAGCATATCGACAACACCTCTCTGTCGACCCCACTCAGGCTTAATATGCTACGTTCAGCCGAAGAACAACTTAACAAGTAACAATTTTTTATTTACTAACGAATAAAATCTAAATCTTCCCTTTATAGCAAGACCATGTAATGAAATAGAACGCAACTGAACAACTAAAATCAAATCAAAAATACTAATTTAGGCCCTGAGAAGGTGGTAGAGCCACGCTGAGCCACTACTGGTTTCAGCATGAATGGGTCGGCTCATCCGGGGTAGTAGGTACCACCCTCTCACAGAAAGGCGACGTGCTTGACAGTGCTTGCATCGTTTCGTTCGGTCAGTGATAGCGCCGGAAACCCTCCTCCACTCCCCACTCCTCCATCACTCATCTCATTTCCCCTCCCCCTCCCGCGACACAGGCTGGCAACGCACTTGCGACTCCCCTGGTGTTGCTAGTGTCTATGGACGGTGGTGACCACTCAACATCAGGTGACCCGCCTGTTCGTTTGCCCCTATGACATAAAAAATAAAAATTAACTTCAAAACTATCGCCGGTTCGAAAAACAACCCATTAATACAGAAGAACCCGCAAGAAATTCATACCAGGTGAATTTTTAGTCGGCGGCAATATTTTTAGAGGTTATATATATTTTAGATTCTCGTTCTAAATCAATTAAAAAAGTAGGTGCTTATTATTTGACCTAAATATTTAGAGAACTACAAAATTATATTAAATCCCATAAGTGCCTTTTTTTGTAAGACGTGGCAGAAAGTGTCAGTGACCGAGTGCCGTGTTCAATGAAGTGTGAAAGAACTTGAGATTAACGACCAACCAATGAATAATATTTTTTCAAAATATAATCAAAAAGAGGGCCCATTATGCGTATTATTATCGAAGGTTATTAACTCCGGATCGCACTTTTGTTTCATTTCGCACGCTTCGTTACACCGGTCATTAACCTGGGTTTACTAGGTGTGCGTCCATACGTTTGATAGTCTTAGAACAAGCTTTAACTATGGTGCTCTTTGTTGTTTATTAGTATTTGTTTTTATATTACTATTTTGTGTTAAATATCACCATGAAGTGAAAGAGATGACTCTTTGAAATTTGCGAATTTTCAAACATTCTTCCGGTATATACTATAAGGAAAATCATGAATAATACAATCGCTTTTAAGTGACTTAATTATGTAAAACCGATACTTAACAAGAACATAAGTAAAAATGTTGTGTGGATATGATATTTTTAATATAAAAATACAGGTTTGAAACAGCGAAGGCTAGGGTTATGCAAAATAATTTTTCATACTGTGTCTTATTGATTAGGTTGAAAACAATGATATAGATGTTTTTTTTTTTAATTTTGTCGCTTAGATTATCGGAAATGGAGCCAGCGGCTCACGGTGCAGCTGAATTCACGGCGTTGTTTGCGCGTAGTATACTCGCCTTACATTCTGCATTGGAGGCATCCCCGGGACCGCCTGCCCACGCTTTAGCGTCACTAACAGCGGACTGTCTCAAGTAATTTCATATTTAATAGTCTCCTTTACCTCCACTCATTGGACAAGTATACTAAAACTAAGACAAAAGACCAAACTAATGTTCATTCCTTGCTTTAGTTATTTTAACCATCGAAATGCAAAATTTTTTATTCAATTTAGGCCCTGAGAAGGTATTTATGAACGTCAAAACTACCATCGGATCGAACAAACATTCATCGAGAACCACCAGCAAGAAACTCGACCTGATTTATCTCTTCATACATAGCAGATAACATATTTTTACGAACCTACATAGTTATATAGATATTGGTAGTTCCATTCGTTTTTGGCGAAAGAGAGGGACTTCATTTCCAGATGTCACCATCGTTCACGTATTAATCCACCCTATAGATAAGCTCCAAGGCATTAAAACCCACTTGACATGCTGCTTGAACTTACTATCTGGCGAATTGGTAATGTGGTTTGGGACCTTATTACCAATACTAACACTATTGTTTCAAAAACTGTTATCGGCGTTAGTGAGCTTGAAACATGGAATTTACTGCATTTACTAGCAACTGACTATAATTTCTCATTACTTCATATAAGTATCTCTGATTGTTCTCCATTTCTTATAAAAGCCGTCATAGGGTTATTGTAGATCATTGCTAAGGTATCGGCAAATATGTATTAACGCCATCTATCGTTCTTTTTCGTACTAAATTGTTAGCTATACATGTGTCAAATGGTTGATATTTATTATTATTTATTTATTCATTTCCGATATACATCATTTCCGATATACACGCATATATGTATGAATAGCTTAGTATAGTTTAGCTAGGACAGACGCGCCTTTTTCGGTAACAGCCCAAGCCGAGGTGTGCGTGCACCCTTGTGTATGTTACCCAAAACCAAAATCGGCTGAGTGCCCTAAGCGCTCGGCCTTAGTAGTCCGGTGAAGCTGTAAAGACCTTGCCAGGTCAATAGCATAGTCAGATCGAAAAAAAAAAAAAAAATATATATATTTATTATAAAAATTAAGTAATGAAATGGAGTTTTTGGCAGGATCTTGAAATGTCATGTAGTGTATTTTATAATTTAGTCATAATTTTGTGTTATTTGGCACTATATTTTATAATATTGGCGGTGTTTTACATAATATAGTTTGGATATTATGCCAAGTGAAGAAGATGAGAAGTAATACCATGTAGCATGGATTCTTACACAAGAATTCCCTGGAAAGTTCTAACAAGACTGCTACCATCTTGCTAGTTCATTGAAATGATCGCAAGAAACTTTTAATAGCATTACCAACTCGACAATGACAGTAATAATCTATTAGATTGGTTACCAAAAAAAAAGAAATTACGTGTTTAGAAGATAATTTAACAAAATCTTACAATACCAACTCAATGTTTCATTTAAAAAAATATTTCCATCTCCATTCGATGCCTTGTTCTACCGTCTAACTTAGGTCGTAAAATTTTATTGCTTTTTGTACACGGCTTTGTAAAAACAATTTTAGAGCATTCGGCTAAGGTTGAATTTGTTGAAAATATAAGTTATTATAGCATAACTATAACTACGTATGTATATTGGTGAGTTTTTGCGGACAGTTTCGAGCGTCACTTCTATTCGAGACTGTGAAATGAAGAGAAGTTGATATTTTCTATGTACGTAACACTTCTTTTTGTTATAGTTTCGATAATTCGCAGATTACAGCATCAGTTCAGCGGTGTATCGGAGCAGGAGAACGCTTGTGTATGGCAGCTGGCGTTGAGAGTATGTGCGGCAAAGTTGTACGCTGCATCGTTACCGCTGCAGACGGGTCAGTCGGTAGCGGTAACGGCTTCCCATCCCGGGGGGAACAATCCGGTCGCTGTACCGGCACTCTCTGCTGCTGCAGCTCTAACACGGTTTGAATCCCAGTAAGTATCAATGAATTTTTTGAAAATTGCGTACACCTATTAATCAAAATTGGTAACACTATCGCCTAACAGTGAAGGAAAACATAGTGAGGACACCTGAACTGGAGAAATCTTCTTGTAGTGCCAATGTTAGTGGGAAATTATAGAACTATGGAATTCTCGTAGTTTTAAACTACCAATACGTTGTCGTTGTTTTTGAAGATTTCCTTCTACCGCGCGTGAATACAAACTTATTTTTTTGTATTGTGGGTGATTTTAAAACTCCGGTATCTTTTAGGATGTCGATTGATTTTATATACTGTAAAATGAGATCAATATTAAATGACCAAAGTTACTAAAACATTTAATCGAATAAGGATTACTACTATATAAGTCATTACTGTCGCAAATAACGTATTAGTTTTTAATAATACGTTAACAATAGAAGTTCTTACTCTATCTGTGTGTGCCCTAGGAAGTAGACCCATGCTATAGCTAATCGTTTTCGTAAATGTTCAAATAGCCATTCAAATCCGTTGTAGGCGTTATAAGGTGTCGCTGATGTAAGGAATTGTAACGCGCCAAAAGACTTTGTTACGAATTGATTCCTACAACATTTTTTTTTAATTTATATAAAAACTAGCTACCCGTCCCAGCTTCGCTCGGGTGCAATGTAGATATTCATTTGAATGAAATACTGTTAAGGGCAGTTTTGATCTACATGACATATACAACGTATGTAATGTATTTAATTGAATAAGGATTAATACTGTATTGTATAAAATAGCTTGGTAAATAACACATAACTATTTTTGTAAAAAAAAAAATATTGCCAGCGTTTGCGATTTAACCTAACAAAAATATGTTTGTTACGCCATTAGATCATAAATCTTTGAATTTTTCGTCTTTTCTGTACTATATATTTTTTTAATATCATATGTGGGTCACCTGATGTTAAGCGATCACCGCCGTCCATAGACACTAGCAACAGCAGTCTTTCGTCTGTTATCTGTGAATACAGATAACAAGCCGGGAACTCTGGCCCGAGCTATAATGCCATTACTGAAATCTGCACCGCTGTCAACAATTCCAAAACCAAATCTCAAGGTATTTTTAGTATCTCACCTTCTACTATTGCATATATAAATTTTTATTTATCTTTCCAGTACGTATTGTTACATTTATAACAGTACTAGTGGGTCTGGCAAACGTTGTCCTGCCCTTATAATTAAACGTATATATATATATATATACAAAGTATATGCCTAAACCTTCTTCGTGAATCACTTTATCTACTGGTGAAAATCGCATGAAAATCAGTTGAGTAGTTTTTGAGTTTATCGCGAACAGACAGACAGACGTAGCACAGGACTTTGTTTTATACTATGTAATGATAATGAAAGATTAACAATATTGTATAGAACTGCAGACTAACTTTGTAACCACACCTAATAACAGTTGTTATCGATCGTTCAAAAATAAATTTACAACTTTATTTCATATGACAAATCATTATCTTAAGGACGCGCTCTCAATTTTTCGCGGTTCAATCTTGGCATCGAGTCCTACTACACACGGATAGCTCACGCACACAGACACAACAACTGATAACCGTGGAATTATGGCGCACTTTAAACGACTTTTATAAAAAAATATCACAATATTTTCTTATTATTGATGTTCTACTCATGCTCATGCTTCACTGAACACGGCCCGACGGTCACTGACACCGTCCTGCCACGTGCACACACACGTGCCACAAAGGCGCAGGGGATTTAATATAATTTTTGTAATTATCTAGATAATTAGGTCAAATCCTAAGCACCTATGTTTTTAATTTATTTAGAACGAGAATCAAGTACACAATGTCTTGTAGAAATATTGCGAGCGACTAACCAGTCACGCGGTATATTTATATAATATGAATATTGTTGTAATGATGATGCGACACGCTTCACTGAACACGGCCCGACGGTCACTGACACCGTCCTGCCACATGCACACACACGTGCCACAAAGGCGCAGGGGATTTAATATAACTTTTGTATTTATCTAGATAGGTCAAATATTATGCACCTACTTTTTTAATTTATTTAGAACGAGAATCAAGTAAACGGTGTCCTGTAGAAATATTGCGAACGACTAACCAGTCACGCGGTATATGTATGAATCATATGAATATTGTTGTAACGGTGATGGGGATAGATACGTATGTGCACGGCTCGGATCGTGGAGCCGGCGGCTGAGAGCGACACGGTGGTGCGGTTCTTTGAAATATTTCAATAACACTAACTACCCTTGTTTTAAAAAATATGGTCAGAGGATATGTACATGAATGTTTCATACTCAGTGCCTACGCTCATTAACACTACTTAAACACAATCACATGAGACCAATTTTGGTACCTGAACAGTTTCCAGAAGCTTCGGTAAAGTTCATTGAACCACTAATAACGGTCGCTTTTACAGCTATCTTCTATACGTGTGTAGGCGGTGAAAGAGTTTCGGTTCGAACAAACAATTTTTTTCTTTTATATCGATTCAAATAGATGCTAATTATATTCGTCCGTGTCAAACAGTGGTTGCGTGTAATGGAATATTTTAATAAAAATCGTTTCGGTTCAAAGTGCACGGATGCGTCTTCCTGTTTACAAACACTAACGTGTGAGTAATCATAATACGAATAGATCTAGAACATTCATCATCATCTTCTTACGCTTACCATACCTTACCTACCCACTTAAGTAGGGTCGGCACAACATGTTTTCCTTTTTCACGCTCGCCTATCAGATGTCATCTCAGTCATCACGCCTTTTACACATATCATTTTTCACACAATCCCTCCATGCTTTTTTCGGTCTTCCTCTTATATCCTTCGACCGTCATACTCAAAGCTTTTCTAGTTACATGGCCTTCATCTCTCCTCATAACATGCCCATACCATGCTAACCTATTACTCCTTAACTTCTCTGTTACTGGTGCTATATACATTTAGATCTAGAACATTATTTCTGCATATTACTTATTTTAAGAATGCAATTATTTGATATATCCTAGGAGACATCGCCTAGTTAAGTAAGTACAGTAGAGGAGGTTTCACGAATTCAGTACTTCAGTAGTCCGGTACGTCCAATAATCCAGCACCCTACGCTCATGCTTCCCTCCTCACCCCTTCATTCGTTCCGTGCTTGCGCACTGGCATCAATATAACCTGCAAAAATTGTATACAATTTTTTTACACAATCAAATAATCCGACACCCCCTTGTTTTCTGTGAGATCTACTGTATTACTGTTTATAGTCCATGTGATTTGATTGTAAGATAATGTTTGTTAGAAACTCATGAAGAGAATTTACAATAATTTATCTTCATACATTAATTTGATCAGTGTAGTTTCAGCACAATACGTTTTCCATTTCTACTCTCTTCTATTATCTGTCTTTTAGACTGTTATACACGTATGTCATTGTTCGCACAATCCATTCATACCTTCTTCGGTCTTCATCTACTCCTATATCGGTCCACATTCATACTTATCTTATAGTTATGGATCTATAAGCCAGTTTAAAAATAATCTAGCATCTATACAAATGAAATTAAACTATATTAGAAACAATTGAATAACTTCGACTACATTGGCCTATTTATGGAAGGACGCTCGCCGTGTTAACTGACTATTTTGGTTGCTGTCGTAGCTTTTGGGAGCTCTGTCCGAACTCGTGTCAGTTATTTAAATAGTGATTAATTGTTAGAATTTATTCTTAACAGTTTATATCTAAATTAGCCAGTTCCCTTTATTTTTAATATTCGATCATTGTTTCTATTTCTAACAAAAAAAAATATTTTTCCTGACTTTTATAACTAATCAACCATGATTGATCAATCAATCAATGAATAAAATAAAAAAAAAATTGCTCTGTAATTTCCATCGAATATTTTTGTAGAGAATTGAACATTCTACAAAAAAGTTCTGATATCATACATCGATAAACAAGCTATACCTACAGTGGGACTGACTCGAGTGTAGCTGCCCGAACACACTGTGCTTGGTGACAGATGTTCAACTTGTGGGTGGTAGCTAGCCAAGTGGACCTAGCAAAAAATAGAGTAAGATAATGAGAACAATGGTAGACATGTACGATAGTCCTGTCGGCTCGCCCGGGGTAATACCCCCCTCTCATAGAAAGCCGACGTGAAGTAACAGTGCTTGCATTGATGCGTTTCGTTCGGTCAGTAAGAGCGCCGGAGGCCCACTTCCCCTCCCCCCTCTCCTCTCCCTCTCCCTCTCCTTCCCCCAAAGGGTGGCAACGCATTTGCAACTCCTCTGGTGTTGTTAGTGTCCATGGACGGTGGTGATCACTTAACATCAGGTGACCCACCTCTTCGTTTACAACCTAAGACATAAAAAAAGTCCTTTTATGAAGCACTGGATATCGGTTGTTATATAATAGTGTGATATACTTTGTATACATAGGGCATATTAATATAATTCTTTAATTTTATTTTTAAACTTATTACTTGGTATTTATTACTATATAATTCGTTTTTGTTTTTGAGGACCCTTGATGTCTGATAAATAAATAAATAATAAAAAAAAGCATAGAATGTCATGGTTTCATCACAATGTTTCCCTTCACGGAAACTCTGGCTCCTTTACAAGAATTTGATTGACACATTGTCCAAATATCAATTAAGCCATAATTGCTACAAATTTACTAACACAACTTGGACTTTACTCACACAACTTTACACTTCACTCTCTCAGTATAACACTACCCACTCAATAGAAAGAACACTCGAAATTACACTTTGCTTTAAATGACACTGTGCCCACTCAACGTCATACTTTACTCGCTTAACTTTTCACTTTATGTATGTCACTTGCATGTTTTTTTTTATGTCATAACTGGCAAACTAACTTGTGGGTCATCTGATGTAATAAGTGATCACCACCGTCCATAGACACTAACAACACCAGGGGAGTCGACAGTGCGTGTGCCAGCCTGTGTTTGGGGTAAGGGAGTGAGGGGGAGAGGAGAGAGGAAGGGAGGTGGGCCTCTGGCGCTCCCACTGACCGAACGAAACGCAACAATGCAAGCAATGTTACTTCACGTTGGTTTTCTATGAGAGGGTGGTACTACCCCAGACGAGCCGACCCATTCATGCTGAAACTAATAATAGCTTCAGCGTGGCTCTACCACTCAAGATATATAGATAACTGCTTGTTATCATCAGTTTTTGTATAGTGATGATTACCGTATCAGGTTGTGCGGCCTTATTAAAAACTATATATATACTATATATATAATATATACTATAATTGATGTAAATTATTTATGCTATATTTCTATTTTAAAACTACAAAATATACACACCTAGCTACTTCATTTTTGTCCTCTATAAGGTTATGTTATAGGTATGTAAGTTAAAAATAATATATCTGCCATTTCTAGATGATGACGGTACACAAAATGTGCGTCTACTTACAAAAGTGCTCATCTCGCATGGAGTATGGACGGAACCGTGCGGTGTGGATATCTCAATATGCCTCGCTGTTGAGGAAGGCGGTGCCCGAGAGCCAGCTCAGTTGATTGAGCTTTGCAAGCCAGTTCGTGTCACCGTTGCACCCAAACCGATCAAACGTGGCATATAGGATTATATGTTCTAAACACACAGTGTTAACCGTTATGGACAGACATATAGCATTTGCGTGGAATATTTACTATGATTTGTGACAATTGTGAATGATCCATTGTATTTAACTACCAAAAAACGCATAGTAATGAAACCCGCTTATGGTTTAGTTAAGATTTTTATGTAACAATGTGATTAATTTCATGATTTGTTTGACTTCATTTCAGTGGAATATTAAGTAAAATGTAATATTTACTACATATATAATCTGGGGATATTAATACCATGAATAATAAGGCCATAATCTTGTTTTATCCATATACAATGTCCAATTTACAGAATAGAAAAATAAGTGGGTTTTTTAATTCTTAAATTACAAAAACTGACTAGATTGTATGTTGCAGAATATAATCAGTATATAAGAATATAGTAACCCTGATCCTTCGATCAACAATAACTAGATAAAGGGTCACTTACAAAATCGATGCTAAAAACTGTCCGCATAAATATATACTTATGTGTAGCTATTTGTTTACTAAGAAAGGGAGAAAAAAGTTTTAATACAGTTTTAAGTTCAACCTAATTACAATCATAACACCTAGTAATAAAGTCACAAATGTTCAAAATATTATCTAATACTTACAATAAAACAAGCAAAGCAATAGATTACTCCCATCACAAATGAAATGACAACATAAACAATATTTAGTGTGAATTCAACCTTAACATGTAATGAATAAAGTATGTTTTCCTGTTATTGTGCATGGTGGGGCCAAACATTTGTATCACAGTTTTAAAATCAGTCATTTCGTTCAAAATTTGATATTATTAGTTAGTTTAAAGCTTAAAATATAACTTATTCAACATGTATTTAGCAAAAGTAAGTTACTCCGGCCGTTAAATTACTTTTTCAAGTATTATTTTTGCATTTTTTGTGGCATGTGAAACGGGCTTACATTGGCTGTGTTTCAAACAAAATAAGGGCACACATTTCAAGTTCAAGTTTTTATGTCTCTGTAAGCTACAGAGATATTACTAATATTACTTTAAGTAATATTAATTAGATAAGATACTATAGAACATGATCTAAACGTTCGTGATATCACTATATCTCACCTTGAGCTAACATGTTCATTTGTAACTGTATAGTGTTGTTTAACTTTCCACTTGACCACATATCTTCCATTAGTGCTATCCGTCTTCTTATATCAATAACTTTTGGTCCCAATTCAGTACTACTTTCTATTATCTCTAAAAGTATTCTTTTAACTTCCAGAAGAGTGTTTTCACTATCAATTTCTATTTGATCATTTCCAACCTTTATAGGGTGTAAAGGTTGCACAGGAGGCGTTATCGTTGGTATTGGAGGCAAGTTCATTGGTGCTGGTGGAAGAGGACTTGCAGTGGTATTTGATAAAGGGAAAGCTACTCTTTTATTTAAAAAATTACGTGGCCTATTTGGAGTCGATTGCTGCTCACTGTAAGAAAATTTCGGCGGATCATTCCAACCAGGATCATAGGTCGCTGAAATAAAAAATATTTGTTGTAACAGATGGTAACTAATATAAAACAAGTTAAATCATTTTATAAATACCTTTGACATCTTGCTTTGGTGTGGTATTATAATTTTCCATAATTAGTATAATGATAAGGCTCTTATATAGGTATATGAAGAATAATTTACTTATTATTCCTTTATAATTTCCACATAAATATCGTCATTTTTGACAAATTGACATTTGACAACATAATTGACATTGACTGAGAAGTGTTGGCTATAGCAAATTCTATACTTTTATTCCTATTAAATATTACATGTGATAGAAAAAGAAATTTGATATGAATAGAATGTTAATGAATTATTTTTAGACCTTGCTCTCACAATATTATTTTACAGTAAAGAAACATTGTAAATAATTTCAATAGTATGCCACAAGTGTAATGAAATATTTCTTCAGGCTTGCCGATTTGCTCATTAAATACCTAAAGTAGCATACATTTATTATCCTAATAATGTAGGGTAGGTTATGAAATTTTATTAGGGAATAATATAAAGGTAAAAACAGTATTTAGATTAATGTCGGATTCTACAAAATTTAACCTAAAAAAGTACCTAATAAAGTTTACTTGTTATTATTATTGTATTGAATGATCGGATTTATATAAAATGAAGGAGAGGTAAGACCTGTAGATAAGATTTTGGGTAATATCGCATAAAAGGCATAGGCTAGTGTTGTAGATTTTTACAGATAAAAACATTTTAGAAACAAATTATCACTGGCTGACATGTATATGCTATATATGCTAAGTGTTGACAAAAAAAAATCATAGGCCAACTGACAAATAGCTATAGGCCTGATTTGGTATTTCGATGGTCTAATCTGGAAGAACTAAATTATATAATTAATATTTAATACTTAAATTATACTAATTAAATTAAACTTGTAAAGCGACTCTTTCATGACTAACCTGACACTGGCAGAATTCAATACTACGAGCCACCATTATTAAAAAATTTGAAGTTGAAATACGCCTGACGTGTCTGTCAAAGCATTTATCAACTTATTCCAATATTTTCAAATTTTATTGACGAATCGGTGTAGAAGCATGGCTTTTCGTACAATTTTTCGTGATTTTCCAGCTGCCTTTATTATTTTAGTTTTTGTGTCATTTCAACTACCAAATACTGAAGGTAACAATGATATTCTAATTTATATTTCGTTATATATTTTTCATACAAGATTTATTGGCAATCCAGTAACAATTACGTGGCTTTACATTATGGGAGGATAGGAATTGTTGTGAAAAAAAAATTGAATGAAAATAGGAAAACCGGGAGATCTCATCAAATACAGAAATTGATTTTATATTACTTTTTTAAGGAGCGAGGGCGGAATTCGTCACATGCGGTACGATACTGAAATTAATGAACACAGATTTGCGTTTGCGACTTCATTCCCACGATGTAAAATACGGATCCGGGTCTGGTCAGCAATCGGTAACGGCTGTGGATGTGTCTGATGATAGCAACAGTCATTGGTTGGTTAAACCAACGTCCGGAGAGACTTGCAAGCGAGGGTTAGTATGATTGTTCTTGATATATGCAGAGCTTTAATGTTTCCGTGCATTATCATATCAGATAATATAATAATGCCGTTAAATCCACACTATAGGGATATATATATATCAGTATCAGGTATATATATCAGTATCTTTTAATGATTATTTCGCATATGTTTGATAAACTATTTAGGAAATACTTTTACGTATATTTAGAATGGTAACTATTTAGTTTATTTAAAAATATCCTTTAAATAAAGAGTGAAATATTTTTTTTGATATATGAATATTATATTTTTTTTTTTTTTCAATTTTACCTCTTAGGCACTAGATCCTTGTCTAGGAATGATCAGGACATCTGCAATTCATAAAAAATATTAATCTTTTAAGAAACTATGATGATAAAAGTTAAGTGTTATAAAAGCCTAAAGAAACATTTTTGGGTATATCTTTATTTTAATGTTTTCATAAATCGACTGTATCCTTAAGATAATAAAGATTAAATAATGGAAATAAAAAGCATAGATTTTTGGAGTTACATCTTATGTATATCTATCTATACTAATATTGTAGCGAGTGTATAACTAGTCTACTATCCTAAGGAATAGGATAGTAGACTAGGCCGTTCAAACGCTCCAGGAGTGATAACAAGTAATTAAAGAACAATGGGTTAAAACACGCCCTTTTGAAATGGCCACACATGATGGCCAATCGCTGTGCTCAATCCCTAGACTGACATAATTATTATCAACAATTATATTCAATATAAGTTAATGCACAATAAATCATCTAGGCCAAAGTAGTATTGTTGCTTCCATACCCTGGAGTTGAAATAAAAATTGGTGATTAGAGATTTGAATATCTCTAAACACCTCTAAAATATTATAAAGAGGTAAAGTTTGTCACCTTGTAGGGGGTAATCTCAGGAACTACTGGACCTATTTGAAAAATTCTTTAATTGTTATATAGCTCATTTATCGGGGAAGGTTATAGGATATATATCATCACGCTAAAACCAATTGGTGCGGAGCTTCAATGAAGCTGGTCTTCGGAGCCACAGTTTTACGGTAAATCCTATCTGGGCACGAACTAAAAAGTTCGCAACATCTTATCTTTGCCGTACCGTGAAGCTCTGGAACAAACTCCCGGCCAGTGTGTTTCCTTCTTCCTATGACATGGGGTCCTTCAAGCGCAACGTGAAGAGATACTTACGCAGGCCGGCATGACAGCGGCGACCGGCGATGGATAGTATGTCTCTCGGTGGTCGCCATTGTTTTTGGATTGTACTGTGCTTACCATCAGGCACAGTACAGTCACTTTGCCGAGCTACTATAAAAAAAAAGAATGTTCCAAAATCAGGGTATTTTTCAAATCAAATCAAAAATACTTTATTCAGTTTAGGCCCTAATAAGGCGCTTATGAACGTCAAAACTACTATCGGTTCGGAAAACAACCCAGTCACCGAGAAGAACCGGCAAGAAACTCGATGGGGTACATCTTTTTAACATACATATATTTCAAATATATTATATGTTACAATACCGTTTTTAGTGGATGCACAGAAAGGAGTCAATTACAGACGTCACCATCGTTCACGTATTGATCCACTCTATAGTAGCCTTTCGACACTAAAACAAAAACGACAAAAACACTTTCCTCGTACGTGTTAGCGTTAACCCAAAGTAACTGGACACAGACGAAGTCATGGGCAGGGGCTAGTTATTCATAAGACAGAATGTACTTTACATTTTACGTTGTAATTAATTTTCTAGAGAGCCAATAAAATGCAACACCAATATCCGGCTTCAACATGTATCAACGAAAAAGAACTTGCACTCGCACTATTTTACGTCTCCACTGTCAGGCAACCAGGAAGTTTCATGCTATGGTGATGATGATGGTGAAGGCGACAGCGGTGACAACTGGACAGTTGTGTGCAACAATGATTATTGGAGGAGAGATTCTCCTGTGAAATTCAAACATATAGACACTGGAGCGTAAGTTTAGTTCTGTTATTAAACTCATTTTTCTGTCTGTTCAGTACTTATATTGCAATACCATGTTAAACTAATTTCTTGATGGATTATAAAATTAAAATTTGAAATGGATCAGAACTCGCTGATACGACAATAAGCAATTGTTTTTTGTCCATCTATGTCTATGTTTGTTTACAGAATTTCATATGTTCAGATAAATTAAAAAATGTACATTTTTAAAAATAGACTACAAAGTCTAAAATAAAGCAAAACGTAAGATGCATACAAAATAATAAGCAGACAAGGAATAGCTACAACTCTTCATGACTCTGGTCAACAAATTATATTAAGTCTAATAATATCTTTTACAGGAGTCCCATCTCTTTTTTTATATCATAGGAGAAAGTCAGACATGTGAGTCACCTGATGTTAAGTGATCACCACCATTCATAGACACTTGCAACACCAGGGGAGTCTCAAGTGCGTTGCCAGCCTGTTATGCGGAGAGGGGGAAGGGAGGGGAGGTTGTCCTCTGGCGCTCTCACTGACCGAACGAAACGCAACAATGCAAGCAGTGGTAGTACTCCAGGCGTGCCGACCCATTTATGCTGAAACCAGCAATAGCTTCAGCGTGGCTCTACCACCTACAAAGCGAACCTGTTTCTTACTGTCTTATATTTCAATTGTATTACACTCTTTATATAGTATAAAGAATACATAATGTATGTTAGTAAAAATTATTTGGTAGTTATGTTCATATAATTATTTGTTTTATTTTAGATTTCTGGCTGGTTCAGGTCGAACATTCGGTCGCCCTATAAGTGGTCAGGGAGAGGTAGTCGGTATCAGCTCTCAGTATGGTGCGTACACCGACTGGCAAGCCAATGAAGGACTATTCATCCATCCCGGTGATTTACTACCTCATCAGCACGCTATACATACAGAATTATAATGACAAATATAAAATATATAATTTATTGTGATAGTTTTGTAATTTTAAGTTATACTTAGGAAACTTTTATTACTGTAAAATCTGTTAATGTTTTATTATATACATAAAAAAACTATTATTTTTTAGAAACTTGAAAGCCAAAAGATTTTTTTATCTATAAAAATAAGTAATTAACTTTTACAGGTCTCAATATTTATGAAATTCTAATTGAAGTAATTTGTGATGTGTTAACATTATAGCATATTCTTGTGCAACATTTTAAACTGTGGACATTATTACATTAAAAATGAGGACTAATATAAATTACCTACAAGATTCTTTTTTTTTTAAATTTATTGCCATCCTTATTTCTCTTATCCGTCGATTATCTATTGCTCAAAATCCACGATATTTTAAGTAATTTTGGAACTGCCGTATTACGTTAGCAATATGATCAAATAAAAGATTTAAAATGAAACGATAATTTTATTTCGTGAATTTATTGTCAAAGAGTACATGAGGTAACAGACCTCCGTGAAAGATACAAAGTAGAAATGCTTCAACGTCATCGATTTTTTTAATACTGAGATATGTTCGTAGTTCTTATATATAAAGAGTAACAGTGTTTGTTGCAAATAAAGAATCGCCTGCTATATTGGTAAATACATCTTTCAACTAATATCCGATGTCACTGAAGCATACATATTTATAAAAATATAATTACAAAACTAAATAAACAATTCCAAATGTTCATATAACTGATTTCGTGCCCGCACCTCGGCCACTCAGTCAATGGTGCTTTACTAAATTAAAATTACATTTAAATGTCAATATCAAATAATATTCCTCATATAATTTATCCCAGTCACAAGACAAAAACTGAATAACATTAATAACACATGAAAATTGATTATTAGAATATTTTTTTAAGAAATTGTAGTTTTATTTTTACCAATCAATATGAAGAAGATATCAAAAGAAAGTCAAATAAGTCTTCAGTATCGGTGGATAGTGATAACTTAAAAAAGATAAAAATCTAAAATTGATAATAGGACTAAAGAAATTTTAAAACTAAATTTTATACGAAACCTAACATTAAAGTCTTATATTAAGAAATTAATCTGGTAAATGTACGAAGAGATCTAATAATTCTAAGGAAACATTGATTTCACAAACTGTACTTATGAACAAACAGACACTGAAATAAATTTGGAAAATGTAGCCTACACGGTGTAAGATAGTTATAAAATTAGAATTTTAAATTAGTCAACCTGATTAGTGATACATTGATCACGATAATATCCTTCTATTTGAAACTATAAATACATTATGCCGGATTTTCGGGAGATAAATCTGAGAAATATTCATTCCATATAATCCTTGAAATTAATACATTTAATAACACATAGTTAAAAATAATTTATTTCTAAACTTCCGAGACGTTCATATAGATGTGACATTTATATTGAATATAGATCAAATTCACAAAAATATATAATACAATTACAAACATATGATAAGAATAATAATGTCTAACTTCAATTCTACGTATGTCGCCAATGGTAATGGAAAAGAACAAATTTATAATTCAATAGGTCAATATTATTTTCTTTTCTTACTGTTTACTTTCAAGTTTTCATTATTACAATGATGTAAACCCAAATTATCACAGTATTCTATAGTTTTTAATCGGAAAGTTTTTTGTCGAAAATTTTAATTGTTCCCAAAAGTTCCGAGGACAATATTTACAAACATAATTTTATGAGAAATGCTCATTCGTTCTTTTCCATTATAAATATTAAAAATCAAGTGCTTTACGTCTCCTATATAATGTTCAGTCATCAATTATGAAGTCATGGTCCTTATCAAATGTCCTAAGAACAAAAATCTCTCACAAAATCTTTACACTGATTCTCACCTAATTATTTATTATCTATATTAAAATCGAATTCATTAAATTAGCATTACTTACGACATGCAGTCATTATAATCGTAGTGAGAATCTAGCAATGCTTGCTGGCAATAAGATTGTTTAATTTTTCTAATGCATACGAGAGATTGGTGTAAAGTTTTTTGTCACAGCCGTATTCTTCAATAGTACTGAATCGGAATGTTCTGAAGTTCTTCTCAACGTCGATGTATGTGACGGCTTGCATGAGCGGACAGAGAATTATCTTCGTATGGTCTTGGAAGTTAATCTGAACAAAAAAAAACACATCTTTATGAAGATCTATAAAATCATCTAAAGAAGTTTGTATTTAACTCATACAAACAACTTCCCAATGTAATTATTATTCATAAAAATATATATACCAGAATCCGCTTTTTTATCATTACATAGTATAAAACAAAGTCCCCTACAGCGTCTGTGTGTCTGTCTGTTCGCGATAAACTCCAAAACTACTGAACGCATTTTCATGCGATTTTCACCAGTAGGTACAGTGATTAATGAGGAATATTGTCAAGGGTTTTTTTTATAATCAGGGCGGGACAACGTCTGCCGGGCCCGCTAGTATTATATATATCAGTGTGTTATATATAGCTTGTGTCATGAGCATGAAACAGAGATAGAGGGAGCTAGTTATCATTGCAAAACTTGATGAGGATATTAGTTGCAACATCCGCAAAGTGTTTATGCTATTTTGCATAAAAACACTCATGACACTCTAACATTTCAAATGTGGCCATGTTTAAGTGAAGGGAATCCTATACTTTTATAAGCTTAATGTAAAAATGAATATTTAATTATATGCATATGATAATTATTTACGTTACCTGAACCGTTCCGTTCGTGAGATACATAATAACGGCTAACGTAGTCCTGAACCATTGATGGAGATGCGGCAACCGTGACAAGCCATCACTCTCTCTTACGGGTACTGATGCACCTGTAAATTACATGTAACTCGATACACTAATGAAAATAATATTAACATTTAGTAACAGTAGTTTGTATACTAGGGGTGGTCTAGTGGTAGAAAGTTGACGATAATTCATATTAGAATTATAAAGATTTAAAAAGACTTATAAACATTCATGTTGAGGTTTTATTTAGAGAAAAGTATGTGAATATCGTATATTAGCTTATTTCCGTCCGTTTCGTTGGACATTAATAAAAATGGAAAAGGGTAAATCAAATCCTAGAAATAAGTAATTTAGAATCATCTACGAAAAATTCCGCATCAAATGGTCACAGTCCTATAAGTTGCTATGCCGATACGATCAGTACCTGATTGAACCTCAAAAGGATTTTTAACTAGAACTGACTACGCTATTGGCCTAGCGAGGCTTTAACAGCTTCACCGGGCTACTAAGGAGAGCGCTTATAGCACTCAGTCGACAACTAACTCAAGGGTGCACAGCAAACCTCGGCTTGGGCTATTGTCTAGGTTACGCAAAGACGCGAATCTAACTATAATCTATATATATAAATCGAATGACAATCAATTTTGATGGGTCATTTCTGTCCTTGTCTTTATTAGCATTAGTGCGCCAATAAAGTATATATTAGAGAAGACAAATAGATATAAACAAAGGTTTCGCAGTAATTTTTATTCCTTGATAAGACTAAAGGTCGTCAATAGCTAGGAACCAAAAAAAAATATAGCTTGACAAACAGAACAAGGTACTCAACTGTTATATCTCTGTTGTATAGCTGTAACGAATTATATTCGATACTTTGGTGTTTTCAAGGTTTGGTGCAATCAACCTATGGATAAAAACTTACAAAGGCACCATTTTATAAATTTCATCAATAGCTGTCTGTGACTTGAGGCATATAAATGAATGTTATAAGTGCATTTGCATGGTCATGGCGTTTTAGTCATATTTACATCGATTAGATTTAGTTTGTGGTGGTCGCAATGTGGTCGAACATAACGAATACATTTTTTTTTACATCATAGGAGGCAAACGCATAGGTGTGTCACCTGATGTTAAGTGATCACCACCGTTCAAAGACACTTGCAACATCAGGAGAGTCGCAAGTGCGTTGCCAGCCTGTGTTTAGGGGGAGGTGGGACGGGAAGGGGGGAGGGAAGTAGCTCTCCAGCGCTCCCACTGACCGAACAAAATGCAACAATGCAAGCACTGTTACTTCAGGTCGGTTTTCTATAAGAGGGTGGTACTACCCTGGGCGGCGAGCAGACCAATTCATGCTGAAACCAGTAATAGATTCAGCGTGGCTCTACCACCTACGAAAATTTATATTTCGACTGCGTAATAGATACAGATATATTATTAATTCGTACCTAAATCTATAGTAAGGAATTATGTCGATCAATTTCAAAGGATTACAAAC
Source organism: Antheraea pernyi (assembly GCA_015888305.1). Taxonomy (NCBI): domain Eukaryota; kingdom Metazoa; phylum Arthropoda; class Insecta; order Lepidoptera; family Saturniidae; genus Antheraea; species Antheraea pernyi. Next base: position 27,310 of record MU160220.1, read on the forward strand.
CTTATTCAAACTAATTCTGAAATTTTACATAACATTGAAAACAAAGCAAGTAGTAAGTGAATTATATTTACCAGCTTTCATAAGATGTTCAGTCATATATCTCTTGAAGTATGTGAGAAGTTTCATTTTTTTATCGAGATCACGTGGATAATCACGCATCGTCATGTATTGCTCTTCGCCTTGCCGATTAATATAATGTACATTCCTAAAACAAAAAAATAAATTAGTCATTCCGTCTCTAAATAAATATGGTTGAATCATTGATATAGAAGCACACTTACGGTGTTATTACAAAAAAGTTAAATACGTATTGAACACTGGCTTTAAAAAGGTCTCATATTAAATGCACCGCTGTCGCTGAATGTTCGCCATCTTGCTCTTTTGTCTCGCTTTGGTTACGTTAGGTTAGATTTGCGGAAAAAGGATAACGGGAACTTGCCTCGGGCGAGCGCGGTGCATTTATTAGGAAACTTTTTTAAACCAAGTATTTAATACGCATTTAACTTTTTTGTAATAACACGGATAATGTCTCACAGCGGGCACACAAAGATGAGTGCATAAATTTTGGATTATGCAGTCATTTCAAATAATCTCGCGTCGCTTGCGCCCTTGTAAAAACAACTTTAAATCATTCAGGTAAGATTGAATTAGCAAAATTATAAGTTTATCCCATAACTATAACCACGTATATATGTATATATTGGAGAGTTTTTAGCGCTATTTTTATTCGAGACTGTGCGTCTTGGGTTTTTATGTGTCTATGGGTCGAATTATTAAATCTAAAAAATAAATAAAATGTATTATGTCTCCGCCTATTTATATATCTTCATATGTATAACTGTTCTGTACGTGTACATGTGGCTGAATTCCTCATAAACGGCTGAACAAGCTGTGATTAAATTTTGTATGTTTTCAGAAGGATTCAAGAATGGTTTAAATTCACAACCGGATCTAGTCGGCGGTGCTGCCGTTTGATTCTAGGATTTTTTATCATCTGCAGGGCCAGCTAGCAGATATTAATTTACATAGATGCAGTGTTGATTTACTGCGGACTGGGAGTTTAAGCACCATATCAAACAGGCTTTAGTGTCAAAAGGCTAATATAGAAATGGATGGTAATGGATTCCGGTGGTAGTTTTTGGTAACTTCGAATTAGGGCCTAAATTGAAAAAGGTAATTTTGATTTAGGATATGTTAATTCTATGATGATCGAGATGAGTAACTCACAGTCCATTGGCGAGCATGATGAGTTTGGTGGTGTCGTTGAACATGACGCCGACGCTCTCGTCGCAGAGCTGGTACCCGAAGCCGTACTTGTCGCTGTAGTCTACCCACTTGCCGACCCACACGAGCGGCTGTGCGGCCGGGTCGCCCAGCTCGTCCCGCAGCGCCTCCGGACGACATCTTAGCTGCAATACGATACATTCTATATATACTTAAACATAACAATACTTATATTATATATATATCTCATCATCATCATTACCCTTATCCCACTTAAGTAGGGTCCGCACAACATGTTTTCTTTTATATATATA
>MU160220.1:28886-76265 GCA_015888305.1 Antheraea pernyi
ATGTTTTCTTTTATATATATATATATATATATATATATAAATAGCGGGCCCGGTGGACAATGTGCCTCCTAGGCAATTAAAAACTAAGAAATTATATACCTAAAGCTTTCTCATGAATCAAATTTATCTACTGATGAAAACCGCATGAAAATACGTTCAGTAGTTTTTGAGTTTTAACTTTTATTTAAATGCATATTTAAATGTTTTTCTGTTTCTATCACATATGGTGATATTCTGTGCAATAATCACATAGCGAAATAATTACACTACTTTTAGAATTGACTTAAAGCACTTCATTTATTTTGAAGAAATTTTTTTAATCAAATGTGTTTATATGGTCAAACTTTGAAAGGCATCTTCCTACAAAATTGGATTTTGGAGTTACTTCTTATTTTTATTAAAGGTGCGATGTGTTTAATATTATTTTTTTTTTGTTTTGTTTTACTTTTTTTTATGTCATAGCAGGCAAGCGAACACCTGATTCACTTGATGTTAAGTGATCACCACCATTCATAGACACTAACAACACTAGAGGAGTCGAAAGTGCGTTGTCAGCCTGTGTTTGGAGGAAGGGAGGGAGGGGCAGAGGGTCGGGGAGGAGAGGTATGCATCCGGTGCTCTCAGTGATCGAACGAAACGCAATAATGCTGTTACTTCACGTCGGTTTTCTATGAGACGGTGGTGCTACCACGGGCGAGATTCTTATTACTTACTTTGTTTGCAAGCAGCGAGGCCAGTTGGTCGCGCAGTGCGATCTGGTTTTGAGTATGAGACGCTGGCTCCATGGCACGTGGTTCCGCAGTCATTGGTACGCGTTTTGTTGGCGAGTCTACGGCCATCAAGTGAGCTTTAACAATATAATACTCTTATAACAGAGTCTTAATTTATTTATTCTTTAATACGCGTATGTATGTATCTCGTAGAATTTGACTACTGTCGTTGTGGGTACATCATCACCGAAAACCTACTGGATAGATTTCGATGAAAGTTTTACTACTTAGTAATTTAGTCCTTTCTAAAAAAATATCATTTCGATATTTTTACTTAATATATAGTTATTAAGGTTTTAAGAAGCTAAGATTTTTCGCATTCTGTGATGTGTAAAGTGGGGTAAGCGGTGGTGATACGCATGCGTAGATGAGGGCAATAAACGCGTAACATTATTTATTAACAAATTTTTTAAGCGAGTTTTTGGCGGATTCTTGAAATGTCATGTAGTAGATTTAATATTTCATTCATAATCTTGTGTTATTTGACTATATATTTTGTGGTGTTTGACGTAATATATTTCGGTTATTGGGTACAAGTGACGTGGATGGGAAATAATATCACAGAGCATGGATTCTTACTTGCAAAAAAACTCCCCGGAAAGTTATAACAAGACACCCACCATCTTATTCACCATCTTGGTGTCAAAAGGCTATTATAGAGTGACTCACTATGTGAACGATGGTGATGTCCGTAATAGACTCATCTCTGTGCATCAACTAAAAACGATTGTGACGTGTAATGTAATCTTAATATTATATACAGGCTGAAAGTTAAGACAGTAGCAATATCTATGGCGAACACTCTGCACTCAATTCTAGTTCTAAATTAATAAATCTAAATATTATATACGGGCTGAAAGTTAAGCCAGTAGCAATATCTATGGAGGACACTCTGCATTAAATTCTAGTTCTAAATGAATTTAAAAAATTATGCTTATTATTTGACCTAATTATCTAAATAAATACAAAAATGATACGCAATCTTCTACTCGTCTGTGTTAAAGCACAGTGTCAATGACCGTCGGGTGACTTCACTTTCACTTGAAAGTGAACGTGAGAACGGCATGAGCAAAACAAACGCTTTGTCCGTTTTATTATCGAAGATTACTAACTCCGGGTCGCCCCTTACAGCTTTCGCCACCTGTTATTGCATCTAGGTTTATGACGTTTGTGATTAGTCTTAGAACAAACTTTAACTTAAGTTCTCTTTGTTGTTTATTAGTATTTGTTTTGCTATTATTATTTTATATGTTAAATGTGACCATGAACTATCATCTTTTAGATTACTGTAAGCGACTAACATAACACCTGGTATATTAAAGTAATAAAGATAAACCAGATCGAGTTTTTTGCCGGTTTCTCTCAATAAGTGGGTTGTTTGTCCGAACTGGTGGTAGTTTTGACATCCATAAGTGCCTTCTTAGGACCTAAATTGAATAAAGATATTAAATTTTAATATATAAATGGTGGAAGCAGTGTGTATTTTTGGTTTAAACTTACCATTACTATTAACTTCGTTGAGCGGACGGCGTTGGAGTACGAGACCTTCGAGCTGGTCGGTACGCGGTGCAGTCGTGAGGCAGGAGAGAGGCAGCGCGGCCGGCAGGATGCCCGACGTGAAGAACTCGTGCTGGAGCAGCTTATCCACTGACGGACGCTGTGCAGGGTCCGACTGCAGTTGCATGACTATCATCGACTGGGCCGGCTTGCGGAGAGTTGGCGGTATTCTAACCAGAAAACATATGCATTATTTTTGTAACATTATACCTCTCGGTTGCTGGAGATATTTTGTGCGAGTGATTTTGGAAAAGGGACGGAAATGCGTTACAGGAATTCGGGGAAGCGCGCGCTATTTGATTCGACCAATGACCACGCGCGGTTTCGTAGAGAATCAACTGTACACTCAGACAGTGTTGTGTATAAAATCTGAGGTTAATTCCTGCCGCTGTCAATATAATATTTTACAATGTGATTAAAGAAGCGTCTTTAATTAAAACGAATATATTTACAATCATACCCGATTCATTTTTTATTAAACTACTATTACGTATTTACGACTAGAATTAAAATTACTTGAGCAAACGCACGCCTTTATATATTTTCGTGCTTGGAATATATTCGACTGATAATATGACGACTAATAAGTTGTCTTCATATATATTTCGTCCCAATTTCATAGTAGGATTACATGTCAGATGTTACATATCATATGCAAGTACTGTAAGGCTCGTTATGTGACATTTAATCAATCTACCTAGTAGAGTATCTTACACACATACATTAATAAAACATTTTGACAAGATGAATGATACATCATACGCAATATGTTAAATTATTTCCAAACACATGACCTCCTTAGATGTCTGAGAAAGTTGAATTGTTTTAATATAAATGCTAGGATATCAATGAAAATGCAATGAGACAGAGTTAATAACATCTAACATTTGCTAACAATTATTATGAATAATTATTGTGTAATGGGCACAGACACATTGAAGTCAAACAACATATAAAGCGCTTCACGCAGCTGACCATCACCGCACTGGTAATCTATTGGATGATGGCCCCACCTGTATCGTTGGTTGACTGTGTTATCCTCAATTAGTGACTGCACATAACGGGTACCGAGAGATTGCCACGGGCCCAAACATGCCTGCATGACGTGGTACACGCCTTCACTATTTGTGAACAACACATTATCGCCATTAAAATATATACTGATAATAGTAACCCATCAGTTGCCAATATCGAAGAAAGCCTACATGATTCGTACATTAACGTATCAGCATTTTCTAACATCGAAACGTCCATAGACCTATATTCGTTGGAAATTAATCCTATTTCTGTTTACTCTGTCCATTTCCCCTCCTTGTATTTATTGAACAGTAGCATTTGCTGGTTAAAAAATGTTGACGAAATATATATTATAATCGGAAATCAAAAAAATAAAATTATTAAGGGATTCCTCAATAATCAAATATGTTTCTTAATATTTTTTTCTTTACAGTAAATACATGGTTTAGCATGATATGATTATAGTGTAACCATTAAATCAAACTGAAGGGAATATAAGAAGACGTTTTTTAGTGAATACATTAAAAAGTTGCGTAGTGAAACGGGTCAGTTAGCGTGCGAATTCTAGTAGTATTTATACCTATATGATGGTATTAGAAAATTACTCAACAACTACATTCCCTCGATATATTGCACTTTGCTGACACTTTTATACGAGGTCTTTATAAAAGTAAATGGGTGTTAACCTGGTTGAATTTATCTCTTAAACGATTCCATATTCTGTCTAAATTAGCAAAAAATCACTAATATGTAAATGTATACGTATTATAAACGTATTCCGAAATATTACAACATCACATGATTTCACAAATGTTGGCGTTCATCTTTACATGATGCCTTATACTTCAGCTGGCTTCTAATTCCGGTTGTTAAATTAATAATAAAGCTAAGTTAATAATAAAAGTACGCATATTACAAAAAACCCTTAATAAATGTCGGAGCATGAAATAGGGTATACTGGACGACTATATAATATTGCATCTCCCTCTCTCAATCCTTCCTCATATTCAAATAACGCAGTGACACCCTACAGACGAGTGAACAACGGTTCAATATATTACTACAGCCGATTTCAAATTTCGCCTAAGTCTATAGATATAATAGGAATGTACATATAAGGCGTCTGTAATATTTAGATTTTTGTAACAAAAAATTGTTGCAGGTGATAAAAACAATATTAAAAAATATAAATATAAATAATACATTTATCTAGATTGTGATGTATAAATAAGCTTTGAAATGGAACTTTCCTGTAAACTTAAAGGTTCTATGTAGAAGTGAAATGTCTATTCACTTGCTGTATCAAAAACATTAATATTAATTCCTATGCAAGCCTTACCATTTCCTTAGGGAGCTAAATAGATACATTATTTTTATTAAACAGTACATACCTATATTCACAACGCCTTATTCTCTTGTAAGTGTCTTTGAGCGTGGACGTCTCGAATGGCGGTTTGCCGACGAGCAGCGTGTACATAATGCAGCCCAAACTCCAAATGTCTACTTTGAATGTGTGCCCACTTCTTGTCAATATTTCAGGCGCTATATAGTTCGGAGTGCCGCATAATGTTTTTTTCTCATCACCTACGAAGTATTTATTACCATGAAGTATATATTTCCAGTCGTGGTGGTCGAGTGATTTAATCGGTGGAATACCAATTATATATACGCAGGTTCGAACCCCGGCATGTACCAACGAATTATTCGGAATTCGCATACATTTACTAATTTATATTGGTAGCATATCGCGTGACGGTGAAGAAAAACATCCTGAAGAAGTCTGAAGTTGAGAAATGTTCTAGTAATACCACTGTGTGTGGGAAAATAGAGAACTGTAGATTATTCGGAGTTTGAGATGACCAAAAGTGCCATATCTCACGACCGTAGCTGGGGGGGGCATTATGGGGCAACGTCCCACCTTAAAAATACCAAAAACTAATATAAATTATTATAATTAAACTGTTTGTTACGCCCTACCTGTAACCAATGCTGCCCTACCTCAAATTCGATTCTAGCTAAAGCCCTGCCATACCTTCCTTCGGGAAGAGGCATGTGACCCTGCAATGGGCCACGGAGATGTGACGAAATTAAACTGTTTGTTACGCCCTACCTGTAACCAATGCTGCCCTACCTCAAATTCGATTCTAGCTAAAGCCCTGCCATACCTTCCTTCGGGAAGAGGCATGTGACCCTGCAATGGGCCACGGAGATGTGACGATGAAATATCTCATATTCTTAGCTATAAGTAGTTTGTGTATAATTAAAAGCTTTTGAAGGTGAGGGATCGTCTATAAAATACGTTTGCAGGTCATCGAACAATTTTACACGTTTCTTTTATTACTTAATTTTATTTTTTCGTTACAATCGACTATATTATAAATATATATTGTTGCGCATACACCTATATATGTAATTTACAAGGGCGATCTATTTTTAGTGGCACAATATTGATAAGCGAAGCTCACAAAATGGTACAGGGTGGAGGGAGGAAGGAGTCTAAAAAGGTAACATTTTGCGTAACGTATTTTATGAACGGCTCCTTATTGGACGGTGTAACTGAAAATGTTAGACACCTAAAGTAAAGATGCTTGGTTTGAGTTTTTGGCGGGATCATGGTCTGTCATGTAGTGGATTTTATTTTTTTATTCATAATCTTGTGTTACTTGACTCTATACTGTGTAAAATTGGTGGTGTTTTATGTAATATAGTTTGTTTATTGTGCATAAGTGAAGTGAATGGAAAATAATACCACGGACCATGAATTCTGAGATGCCACAAAAATTCCATGGAATGTTCTAACAAGTTGGCCACCATCTTGTTAGTTCATTGAAATTACGCAGTGACACCCTACAGACGAGTGAACAACGGTTCAATATATTACTACAGCCGATTTCAAATTTCGCCTAAGTCTATAGATATAATAGGAATGTACATATAAGGCGTCTGTAATATTTAGATTTTTGTAACAAAAAATTGTTGCAGGTGATAAAAACAATATTAAAAAATATAAATATAAATAATACATTTATCTAGATTGTGATGTATAAATAAGCTTTGAAATGGAACTTTCCTGTAAACTTAAAGGTTCTATGTAGAAGTGAAATGTCTATTCACTTGCTGTATCAAAAACATTAATATTAATTCCTATGCAAGCCTTACCATTTCCTTAGGGAGCTAAATAGATACATTAGTTTTATTAAAAAGTACATACCTATATTCACAACGCCTTATTCTCTTGTAAGTGTCTTTGAGCGTGGACGTCTCGAATGGCGGTTTGCCGACGAGCAGCGTGTACATAATGCAGCCCAAACTCCAAATGTCTACTTTGAATGTGTGCCCACTTCTTGTCAATATTTCAGGCGCTATATAGTTCGGAGTGCCGCATAATGTTTTTTTCTCATCACCTACGAAGTATTTATTACCATGAAGTATATATTTCCAGTCGTGGTGGTCGAGTGATTTAATCGGTGGAATACCAATTATATATACGCAGGTTCGAACCCCGGCATGTACCAACGAATTATTCGGAATTCGCATACATTTACTAATTTATATTGGTAGCATATCGCGTGACGGTGAAGAAAAACATCCTGAAGAAGTCTGAAGTTGAGAAATGTTCTAGTAATACCACTGTGTGTGGGAAAATAGAGAACTGTAGATTATTCGGAGTTTGAGATGACCAAAAGTGCCATATCTCACGACCGTAGCTGGGGGGGCATTGTGGGGCAACGTCCAACCTTAAAAATACCAAAAACTAATATAAATTATTATAATTAAATTGTTTGTTACGCCCTACCTGTAACCAATGCTGCCCTACCTCAAATTCGATTCTAGCTAAAGCCTTGCCATACCTTCCTTCGGGAAGAGGCATGTGACCCTGCAATGGGCCACGGAGATGTGACGATGAAATATCTCATATTCTTAGCTATAAGTAGTTTGTGTATAATTAAAAGCTTTTGAAGGTGAGGGATCGTCTATAAAATACGTTTGCAGGTCATCGAACAATTTTACACGTTTCTTTTATTACTTAATTTTATTTTTTCGTTACAATCGACTATATTATAAATATATATTGTTGCGCATACACCTATATATGTAATTTACAAGGGCGATCTATTTTTAGTGGCACAATATTGATAAGCGAAGCTCACAAAATGGTACAGGGTGGAGGGAGGAAGGAGTCTAAAAAGGTAACATTTTGCGTAACGTATTTTATGAACGGCTCCTTATTGGACGGTGTAACTGAAAATGTTAGACACCTAAAGTAAAGATGCTTGGTTTGAGTTTTTGGCGGGATCATGGTCTGTCATGTAGTGGATTTTATTTTTTTATTCATAATCTTGTGTTACTTGACTGTATATTGTGTAAAATTGGTGGTGTTTTATGTAATATAGTTTGTTTATTGTGCATAAGTGAAGTGAATGGAAAATAATACCACGGACCATGAATTCTGAGACGCCACAAAAATTTCATGGAAAGTTCTAACAAGTTAGCCACCATCTTGTTAGTTCATTGAAATTATATCAAGAAACTTGTAATATTGATACTCACTTGACAATGGCAGTGATGGTCTACTAGAAGACTGGTTGCCAAAATGGAATGGAAGAAGAACTTGTAATACTATTAACTACTTGACAATGGCAGTAATAATCTAAAAGATTGATTGCCAAAAAAAAAGTAAAAAAAAAGATACTTGGTGGTAGATTTTGATCTTTGAATGGTTGCTATAAATAAAGCTATGTAAATGATGCTACAGTTATACATCACGATGTTCTTCTTCAACAAAGGCTCTCTAGACTCATTGTAGAAATATAACGAACATCAAAATTGCTGATTGCGTGTTACAAACTATATAAAAAAGATAAAAATGAATAAACAGGATGCAAGTAATCAATTATTTGATGATGTTGACTTCTAAGGTGCCTTACCTTCAAATTCAATTTTAGCCGCAAGTCCGAAGTCTCCAATCTTGACATGCAGGTCATCATCTAAGAAGAGATTGCCGAGCTTTAGGTCCCTGTGTATGATGTTCCTGCTGTGCAGATACTGTACGCCGAGGAGAATTTGATGCATGTAAAAACGTGTTTCCGGCTCGGTTATAGTTTTTCTACGTTTGTGGAGCTCCATCATTGACTGAAAGTAAAATGTTTATGATGGTAACATTGCAAAATCATGAATATGTTATAATTTTGTAATCTGATAAAAATTAACTGATTTATCGTTAATTTTTTTCTTAACCAAGGAAAAATATCAGCTGTGCTTATTTCGTAAAACATCACTCTGGATGTTTGAAGGAATTACAAAGGGAGTTTGTAAAATTGAGTAAGTACAAATCTGTATTTGCATATCGCGTGACGGTGAAGAAAAATATCCTGAAGAAGTCTGAACTTGAGAAATGTTCTAGTAATACCACTGTGTGTGGGAAAATAGAGAACTGTAGATTATTCGGAGTTTGAGATGACCAAAAGTGCCATATCTCACGACCGTAGCTGGGGGGGCATTGTGGGGCAACGTCCAACCTTAAAAATACCAAAAACTAATATAAATTATTATAATTTTTGAGATGACCAAAAGTGCCATATCTCACGACCGTAGCTGGGGGGGCATTGTGGGGCAACGTCCAACCTTAAAAATACCAAAAACTAATATAAATTATTATAATTAAATTGTTTGTTACGCCCTACCTGTAACCAATGCTGCCCTACCTCAAATTCGATTCTAGCTAAAGCCTTGCCATACCTTCCTTCGGGAAGAGGCATGTGACCCTGCAATGGGCCACGGAGATGTGACGATGAAATATCTCATATTCTTAGCTATAAGTAGTTTGTGTATAATTAAAAGCTTTTGAAGGTGAGGGATCGTCTATAAAATACGTTTGCAGGTCATCGAACAATTTTACACGTTTCTTTTATTACTTAATTTTATTTTTTCGTTACAATCGACTATATTATATACTATACTATATTACTGTTGCGCATACACCTATATATGTAATTTACAAGGGCGATCTATTTTTAGTGGCACAATATTGATAAGCGAAGCTCACAAAATGGTACAGGGTGGAGGGAGGAAGGAGTCTAAAAAGGTAACATTTTGCGTAACGTATTTTATGAACGGCTCCTTATTGGACGGTGTAACTGAAAATGTTAGACACATAAAGTAAAGATGCTTGGTTTGAGTTTTTGGCGGGATCATGGTCTGTCATGTAGTGGATTTTATTTTTTTATTCATAATCTTGTGTTACTTGACTCTATATTGTGTAAAATTGGTGGTGTTTTATGTAATATAGTTTGTTTATTGTGCATAAGTGAAGTGAATGGAAAATAATACCACGGACCATGAATTCTGAGATGCCACAAAAATTTCATGGAAAGTTGGCCACCATCTTGTGAGTTAATTGAAATTATATCAAAAAACTTGTAATATCGATACTGACAATGGCAGTGATGGTCTACTAGAAGACTGGTTGCCAAAATGGAATGGAAGAAGAACTTGTAATACTATTAACTACTTGACAATGGCAGTAATAATCTAAAAAAATTGCTTGCCAAAAATAAAGTAAAAAAAAAAGATACTTGGTGGTAGATTTTGACATTTGAATGGTTGCTATAAATAAAGCTATGAAAATGATGCTACAGTTATACATCACGATGTTCTTCTTCAACAAAAGCTCTCTAGACTCATTGTAGAAATATAACGAACATCGAAATTGCTGATTGCGTGTTACAAACTATATAAATGAGATAAAAATGAATAAACAGGATGCAAGTAATCAATTATTTGATGATGTTGACTTCTAAGGTGCCTTACCTTCAAATTCAATTTTAGCCGCAAGTCCGAAGTCTCCAATCTTGACATGCAGGTCATCATCTAAGAAGAGATTGCCGAGCTTTAGGTCCCTGTGTATGATGTTCCTGCTGTGCAGATACTGTACGCCGAGGAGAATTTGATGCATGTAAAAACGCGTTTCCGGCTCGGTTATAGTTTTTCTACGTTTGTGGAGCTCCATCATTGACTGAAAGTAAAATGTTTATGATGGTAACATTGCAAAATCATGAATATGTTATAATTTTGTAATCTGATAAAAATTAACTGATTTATCGTTAATTTTTTTCTTAACCAAGGAAAAATATCAGCTGTGCTTATTTCGTAAAACATCACTCTGGATGTTTGAAGGAATTACAAAGGGAGTTTGTAAAATTGAGTAAGTACAAATCTGTATTTGGAAATCCTCAAAAGTTTTTTAAGTGAATAATAATTAGAAGGTTTAACTTATAAACAATTTTTTGTATTCTTTTTTTTCTTTATTCTTATCCAAAAACGAAAAGAATATGTGAAATTATTCAGAAGTTACACAATAAATATACAGATAATATAATCTTGGCACCAGCACTGGCATTTATAATAAATATGTAGGTACTCACGCGTCTTTTGCACAATTCTAGTACGATATGATATCTTAACCTTGGCACTGGTAGTTATAATAAATATGTAGGTACTCACGCGTCTTTTGCACAATTCTAGTACGATATAGATGTTCATTGAATCTTCAAAGAAGCTGTGAAAACCGACGACATGCTTGTGTAGCAATGATCGGTGAATGGAGATCTCTTGAGCCATTTTCTCTCTCTGTGTAGACTTCACCATGAGTTTCTTTGACACTATTTTCCCAGCGTACACCTGGTTTGTGGCCAGGTCCTGTATCTCGTAGCATTTTGCAAAACCTCCCTGAAATAGGACTTCCTTTATTGTACTATAAATTAAAATGTCTCTTGCGACTTGTGAATCTGTATTATCACATACATATATTTTTTTATCTACTGGTTACTTCTAACTTAACTGAAAAGTATTATCTTACTGGACTCAAATATTATAAATGCTATAAATGTTGGGCATGTACTTCACTGATGTATAAAAACTCATCCATTATGAAAACTGAACTATATTATGAATTTATATTGAATATGGTAAATCAATTATTAATTGGACTTACATTTTATAATGACTAAAACCTAATAAATGATAACTCATCCTCTGAACAAAATGGAGATAAAGGAAAGATGGAAGTTATAATACTTTAAGGAATACATTTGATGCTAAGTCGTTTTAGTTATGTAGTTTGGTTTTAATAATACATAGAAATCACTTTATTAAGAATTTTTTTCATCTCCTGGAATATAAACTGTGTGCTTGTGGATATATTGTTATTTAGTGCTATTATAGCGGTTGAGTTATAAACATCCCGGATCTTAAGGGCTTATATGGTTGAAGGCATTATGTGATGGGAAGAGCTCTCAGTGTAACAAGGCTTGAACAATTTGATATGTATAGATTTTTTACTTGAGGATAGTAGATAATAAAAATAAGGCTTAGGCCTACAGATATATCAACATTGTATTATGGATCCAATACAAATGTCAAACATACTCTTCAATATTAATTGTATGTAATATGCATATATCCTAGTGAAATTACTTGGCCCCAGATTGTATAAATTTTGTTTTGAACCCAAACTTCTAATGAAAGGAAATGTTCGAAATTCATATTGGATTCGTAATACAATGTAGAGATATCTGTAGTTGCACTTAGTTAAAAAATGTTTACATTTTAAACCAATAGAGGTCGATAGTATACTTAAAACAAGGTATTTATATTGAAAAAAAGAAAGTAATTTAAAATTAATATTAGATAATCTCTTGCAACTATGAATGCACCTGTGGTGGCAAGGGTCTTATATATCTCAGCTGGTCAGTTAATTAATTTATTATTCAAGTTATTGAGTTGAAACCTGCTTTCCGATATCTATTAATATGTTCCATGACCTACACATTCAACTTGAACTAATTTCTAAACTTAGTTTTTTTAATCACATCACACATTAACATCAGGTTGTTATGATAACCAAATATAATAATGAACTTATTTGTATTTAAAATATGCTTCAATGGTAATGCAGAGACAATATAATATTATTTTTATTTCGAACTGACTACTCTATTTGCTTAGCAAGGCCTTAATATCTTCACCAGACTACAAAAGTATGGGTATAACATGAACTGTATATACATTATACATACTGTAATGTAACAAAGTTTCTCAGATAACGACACCTAATGTCTTCGGACTAAGGAAATATCAGTTGTGCATATGAAAATGTAATTGATGCATTACCAAGCAATTTAATTTATTATATTCAATTTTTTTTAATATAATTTATGTTATTTTGTCTTTTTTTTATGTTATAGCTGACAAACGAACAGGTGGGTCACCTGATGTTAAGTGATCACCACCAGCCATAGATACTAACAACACCAGGGGAGATGAAAGTGCATTGCCAGCTTGAGTTTGGGGAAAGGGGAGGGAGGGAGGGAGGGAGGGAGGTAGGAGGAGAGGAGAGAGAGGGAAGGGGAGGTGGGTCTCCGGCGCTCTCACTGACCGAACGAAACGCAACAATGCAAGCACTGTTACTTCACATTGGTTATCTGTGAGATGGTGATACTACCCTGTCTTAATTAAAAATAAGCTACATTTTTTTTTGACAATATTTTATGTAACACAATATTATAAGGAATTTTTATCCTTAATACTATTGAAAATATGAACGTAAATTGGTTTATTACACTTTCTCAAATTAACTACTCAAACGTAATGAAATTGTGCATACAATGCCAGAGGTACAAAAATGGGCATAGGATACCTCTCATCTAGAGAAAAAGTACTCTTCTGGAGGGATAAATTAAATCTAAATTAAACACTAGTGTAGCAGCGAGCAAAAGCTGGTATGCTATAAATTTTATATACATTAACATTACATATAGGTATATATGTTTATGCAATAACCATAAACATTATCCAATATTTAGTATAATAATGCAAACAAATAAATGAGACATTGAAGTGATATTATTTGTCAGGACTATATTTGTAACAACTGAATGTATATTGAGACTTGCAGAGAAAAACCATTATCAGAATTTAATTTATCCGAAGGTCTGTGCAGTAATGATAGAATAAGAAAGAAAGACAGCCTAAAACAAATTCAGAGATAACACACAGTTACCATGATCTACCAGAACAATTTTCATGTGAATAAAGTCCTCATCCATTAAAATATGAAGTACATAAAAATGTGAGGGGTAGTTTGTTTAAGACATAAATTCTATGTTTTGCCAATTCTGAGTCTTTCTATAACATAATATTCTAGTTTTCAATGAAAACGGAAACGACTATAAACCTTAGGAAACAAATAGATAACTTATTTTAAACTTTTCTTCATTATTTTCATGTGTAAAAAGGCCCCACCAGAAGCATTTTATACTAACAGCCAAAAGTTTAAATTTTAACTGACAAATTTATCTTGTTTATTACATAAATACTGTTGTATTTAACGATCATAACTTAAAGAACGACCTTATTTGTAATTAATATAGCAAACCGAACGATATATCGTAACGGCTTCACGTTTTTTTTAGGTAACAGGTGAATTAAGTTTCGTTGTATATCTTATATATAAATCTAGATTTTGTTAACTAAACACGACAGTTGAAATTTTACTACAGACGGCCCTTAGATAGGTGGATGTATATTATTAAAAAGAACTCACCTTGCCAAAAAATCTTAGGCGCTGGTACGCGCTCGACGTTTGAGGGTCGTGAATGATTTCAGGGATTTCTTTCTTTTCATCTTCTTTGATGGATGTCATTTTCTCCTGGCTTACAATTAAATAACTATTTTAAAACTCAAACAAAACGATAATAACGTCTAATTGAAGTGTTGACAAATTCAATGAATTCAAACGGCCATACGTTTGAACTTTGAAGGTTGTTTGAATGAACGGTTATATTTTAGTAGCAGTGTTGCCAATTAGACTGATGTAAATGTCACTAGAGAAGACGTTTAAAGGTACTACTTGTCGCTAAAAAATGAACCATCTAATTGTTAATTTACAACTTGTTTATTCAGATATTAAATGTAACATTGATTAATATAACTAAAACTAAATGATAACATTATTTTATTTGATAAGCTAGTTATTATATGTGTGAGAGGTTTCCTACATAAATAATTTAGTATACAGTGCATTTTATTACTCTTTCTGATTATTGGCTTACCATTAACAAAATTAATTTTTTTTTTTTGTTTTGCTCACTTTGTGTTTTGATTATTATTAAAAGCAAATTGATGTGTACATTTAGATATAAATCTATATAACGTTGATGATATCTTGATATCTTTAAATAATAAATTAGAATTAAGAATCACATTTATAAAGTTAGCTAAGGTAAATAATAGAATAAATAGTCTAAGTTTATGAATAAATCGTCCTTATTATATGGATTCAATATATTACATATTGTTGTATCTTAAAACCATTAAAAAAAATACTAAAAATACGTTAGATAGAAAACGAAACGTTCTAGCAAAGTTGCCATTCATTGCCGTTATTCTTTTTTTAAATAAATTATTGCCAGATATAGGTCTACTAGAATCTCATAGAAAATAGGGAAATAAAATTTTGTAGTAAGCAACACTAGGATAATTGGATTATAACGTGTTGATACTTTTATGTTTTTATTAATATATAATATAATTCTTCTACAACATGATTTGTATATACTGTAATTGCGATTGTTGGTGTTTTATCTGTTACGATCAATATAAATGAGAGTCCACTCCACCACTCCAATATTATAACTACTACTTAAAGACTAAGAATTTTATATGATTAACCAGTAGTATGAATGTATTTAAATATTTAATTGCCTGATACCTGCGAGTTCATATACGTAGCATAGTTATTTTGAGTAGCCTATTCCTTTATTTAAAGTTTGATCCTTTTTATTTATTACTTATTTTCTTTCATTGTCATGATTATGTTAAATACAAATATGTATTTTACTTCATTTCCGTAGAAACTTATTTATTGTTATATTTTGCTATGAGTATTAATTTTCATCTATTTTCCATTAATTAATTTGGAGTGTATACAGACCAGTTAACAGACTACTTATCAATTATCTTCTATATTTCGCTAAATAAGTAGTTTTTATAATTATTATTACTTATTTTGTTACGTACTGCACTGTATATTGGTAAAACACACTGAAACTGAAGAGTTCTTAAGCCAACTTTTATAATTTATTATTTCTATAATTTTGTACAAGTTGTGCCCGACATTAATTCAAATGAAAAAAAATTTAAGCTATTATTATTAATGTGCATTTTGTTTTTTTGTTGTTGATCCAGAATAAATAAATAAAACACGTTTATTATGTATAATTATTTAAAAAACGAGTATGCTTTAGACCACACGCCTGAAGTAAAACTTCTTTAGCTCCATATACATGTGGCACAACACATAGTGGCAAATTTTGGTTATAAGTGGTTATAAGGTTCATCCATCAAGCCGTGGATGCTCCAGCGCGGGACATTGTGCATTATAACCTAAAGATGGCTATAAGGACGAAAATGAAAATAAAGGCAATAACTCGCCCGATCACACGTTTTCGTAAAGTTCACATCATGAATTCACCAGCTTACTCTCGAAGTCACGCATGCATAAAGAAGTTTTACTTCAAAAATTAAAATATTTGAAGAATGTGTAATACTATCATTATTGTTTAAATTGCTTATGACACAGCATAGAACTCTTTTACTTTATTTCGTATCAATTCCAAATCACAACTGCCAAGATTAACTTTCTTTTTTTTGCCTGTCTTTTTTTCTACATATACTATTGTTCGATGTTCCTTCATTTATGGCTCGTCTTATGGTTGTATTGAAGACCCCTAAAATAATTCATAATGAATTATCATTATTAAAGTACATTCAATTCAACATTCAATTAAAGTACTTCAAGTATCAAAACTGTTATAGCCTAAATCAGTTTAACAACATGTTATAAAATCACAGATTGCGTCTGATTTTTAGTCTACTTTACTAATTTTGCAATATATCTTATAAAGAATAATTATTGCCTGAGAATAAAGTGGTTTCTTTGACATTTTCTCGAAGCTAGTATATTTTGAAACTAAAATAGTAAAATCATAATTTCATTTGACATCAGTAGTACTCGTATTGACATGTTTAATTTATTAAGGCCACTGGATACAAGTCCTTTAAGCCGTATTGACATGTGTCAATTTAAAATTGCCATATAAAAACCAACAACTATATTTACTTTTCATTTCATGAGATTCAGGTAGACCTATATGAATTATCGTTTTATATATTATGTAGCTTTCTGTACCATGGACTTTGACAACGCTATTACAGTTTACGTAAGTAGCAAAATCAAATAAAAAGTAGTATGTATTATCGATATGTATGTTATTCATAAATATTATTTATCGATTGAGCACATTTCCTTATGGGTTATAGATTAACTTAACCATATTGTTCCGCGTGTTTATCAAATAAATAATCTCGTTTGACTTTATGTCTGTAAAGGATATTTTATAGTTATTAATATACTTAGCTTAAAATACACATAAAAAAATCTTATTGGTGGCTATTTTAAAACTGCTATTATTAACAGACATCTATTTCGATGGCCTATTTATGCGTGCGTTCACTCGAGTTTTTTTTTATTAATTATTCATTTTAATTCTTTTTCTCCATAACAAATTAAGTATAAGAGGTACTAATGTAGTGATAAAATCAAACAAAGATACATAATGTATGTCTATGTTTTTTTGTTGATATATAATATTAAAATAATTATGATTAATAATAGTTCACTTTACAATTATACAATAATTTAAATATTTAAAGACACTTGAGAAACTTACTAATGCAATGTTGAACGTTAATTTTACAATGTGTATTATAGACTATGCTATCCGATTATCATTGTGTCTCTGCTAATATACACGTATTGTTATACTATATTAATATATTTACATTTTTATAAAACACTTGATCTTTGTCTGATAAAGAAGTTATTACGATAGCTTAGTTTAATATAGAGATATTAAAGTATTAAGAAAGTATAATTTTTAAAGTGAAAATTACTTTAGCCGCGATGAGCGGTATTTTTGTTAGGGGATAAATTTATAATTTCGCGTCATGAAATGCTACGTATGCATGACCAGCCGTACTGCGCTTGCACGGCTTGCGTCAGACTAGCGACGCGTAGTATAGGGAGCTATGTAGATCTATAAACATTAAAATTTCGAGTCACATATAGATAGAGTGCGAAACAAAGCCGCTATGGTCTTGGGTCGCCTCCATCCGTTGCTTTGTCATAGGAGTAAGATGTCCCTCAGACACAAGCTCACTTTGTATAAGACGTGTATCCGTCCCGTGATGACATATAGCAGTCCCGTTTTTGCGCATATGTCGAAAGATAATTTTCATAAGTTGCAGGTTCTTCAAAACCGCGTTTTACGTAAAGTGACCGGAGCCCCGTGGTACATCCGGAGAGTTGATCTACATAGGGACCTAGAGATGCCTTCTATCTGGGCGTACGTAAAATCACTCACGATTAGTTATTTTGAAAAAGCCGCGAATCATCCCAGTCCGTTAGTGGTATCCGCCGGAAAATACGAACCCGTACCAAACGCTGCGCGTTGTAAAAGACGTCCGCGACATATTTTTACCGACCCTCCCGATGAAATAACGGCAGTGAACGATCAGTACCAGCCTGTATTTTCAAACAGAGCGTGCTCACGCCCACGCCCGCGTAACCACAGATCACGCCGCCGTGGTCTGGGGGTAAATTTCGCTCCCGCACACCAGACTAGGCCCCCCTCGGCAGCAGCTCAAGCCTAGGTCCGTTCCCTCGGCGTGGAGCCCTTGAGTACGCTGCTCGCGCGATACAGTGACACAAAATCTTACATCACTGCGACAACATTACACATATCACCTCCACACACGTGCACGCATACACGCATACACAGGCAAGTGGAAAGGTGTTTTTTTTTTTTTCCCTTATCAAACTGAAATAGTTTAGAATATTATCCGATACGAAATATATATAAGGGTTGTTGAGGTATGTATGCTTGGTACACATATATGTTTCAACAACTCATATATGTATGAATAGTTAGCTTAGCTTAGGTTAGCTTACATAGGTCGCGAATTGCATGTATCAGGCAACAGCCAAAGCCGAGGTGTGCCGCGCACCCTTGAGCTAGTTGTCAAAATAAAATCGGCTGAGTGCCTTAAGCGCTCGCCTTAGTAGTCCGGTGAAGCTGTTAAGACCTTGCTTGGTCAATAGCGTAGTCAGTTCGAAAAAAAAAAAACTGTGTATATCTAAATATTGATATTTTGTATTGAGATTGTGCAGCCTGTTATATACATATTTGATTGATTAATAAACTCTATAAGAATGTGTATAATTATTGCTCCGAGTACCAAAAAATGTGAAAACCAAACTAATGTTAATAATTTCAATATTTATAAAAATGATGAAATTTAAACAATTCACGTATTTCATTGTTTTGAGTTTTCACTTCTTATGACTGCCTTGATTTTTGTATAAGCACTGTGCGTTTAACGATATGTTCTTTTGCCGTTTTTTTATACTATAGTAGGCAAACGAACAGGTGGGTCACCTGATGTTAAGTGATCATCACCGTGCATAAACACTTGCAACACCAGGGGAGTCGCAAGTGCGTTGCCAGCCTGTGTTGGGAGGAGAGGAAGGGGAAAGTGGAAGGGGAGGAGAGGTGGGTCTTTGGCGCTCTCACTGACCGAACGAAACGTAACAATGCAAGCACCGTTACTTCATGTCGGTTTTCTGTGAGAGGGTGGTACTACCCCGGGCAAGCCGACCCATTCATGCTGAAACCAGTAATAGCTTCAGCGTGGCTCTACCACTTACCTGCCGTGGAAAAGTGAGGCAAATTGTATGGTACATATGTTTTTCCTCTGTACATAAAACATATTGTTGAATTAATAAAGAACGCAGACGTAGTTACGGATGTCAGTTAGTCCTTAATATTTGTAAAAGAAAAAGTTAAATATAATCAATTTTGTTAACTTCGTTGATTAACGAGTGCTATATGAACATTCTTCTGCCTAACTTTGGCAAATACTATATACACGTGCAAAATTGTATTTCAATTCTTCCGTGTATGACTGTTTGAGAACAATTCAACTTTTTACAAGTATTTATTTGTTATATGAATCATTACTTATAACTCATGATATTGATGAAGTTTGGCTGCATCCTAATAAAGCGAGATCGACAGCGTCATATCCAACTATTATCTATAAATTCTTTGTTCGATTTCCTGAATATTTCTCAAGTAGGTATTTGTTCATTTCTTTGAAATATTGTCATAAGTGTAATTTAAATTTCAAGGTTACAAGTTTAAGTTCCAAATGACGAGATACAGATCCGGAACTATAAATATAAATTTGGGACTGTACCGTAGGATTCGTTTGGTGACGTATAAGCAAAGAAACAAAAACTTATTGCCTTAATATACATAAAAAATACAGTCTCTTTGAGGTTCATCATATCAAGACTACTGAATGTATTGGTGTAGGACTATTCGATGGGGAATTTTTCGTAAATGGTTCTAGGCTATTCATTATTTTTATTCGATTGACATTTTGTAATTTTTTTTAATGACTAATGTAGCGGACGGGCATATTTATATAATTTAGATTGCCCGGAAGCGATGGAACAGTGGTTTATGTGGTCGTCTGATTATGATTCAATTGCCACCACGTCGTTGTGTTACGGTCAAAATGCGGTGCCCTCCCAGAAAGACGAAGTTTTATTTTTAAGTGTATTATTTAAATTTAAAGTACCTATTCGATTTTTAATGTGCCACTTCGGGGAGACGAGCGATATAGTCGGCTAAGTTCGCTTTCGTATAGCGTTATCTTTGTCTAACGCAGTCAATACGCTGTGTACGGAGAAACGCTCTACAAAACCGAAGCAAACCGATATTAGCGGGACATCTCACTCTTCTGACGAACTAAATGAAGTGCCGGTACTGTACTCGTTTTGTTATCGTATACAAAAACCTAGGACTCCGTACATATGTAAACATTTAAAAAACCCTGTGATAGTTTTTTTTTTATAGCGTAGCACGGTCCGGGTGCAACTACCAAACGTATGGTATCTGGGGCATGGAAAACCTTGTGATAGTTTTATTTTTCTTTATAGCATAATACGGTCTGAGTACCCACAACTCACAAACATATGGTATCCGTGCTAGTGATACCACTGCGTCCCATAACCTTTATTTCCCTACACCATAATAATATTATAAACGCGAATGTGAGTTTGATTCTTTGCTATGCTTTGCTATCTACGTCACAGATCATTATGACGATAGGGTATGTTTTATCCAAAAACAGCACTCTTCCTGAGGGATAGACCAAATCTACATTAAAGGGAGCGAAGCTCCGAGCAATAGTTAATATTATATGTAGTTTAAAAAAGTAAGGATTCTATGGTTCACACCGCGACGCCTCCAGCTATTATTGTTACGGCTTTCTCGTCTATGACAATATTGTTCTAGTTGGTTCTTTAATATTTTAAAATGCGAATCTCTATTGGAGTTTCCGAGGACCAAGATTAAATTTAACATTTATGTTTAAAACGAGTAACCTTGGGTAATTCCGTAAACTATTTAGCACAATCGTTTCGTGATTTCCCGTTATCCAATAAATTGGTATAGGTAAATTACCTACTTTACCTAGTTTTACTTTTTTTATAAGGGACAGAATTATTTATTTTTCTGTGTGTTATTATTATTATTTATACTTTTCACGTTTTTCTTTTGCTCTCTTATTTCTTTTAAACAACGATAATTACTTCTGAAAGGATTATGTGTATAGTATTATATACTTAAGTATATGCATAAAGTAAAGAAGCCGATGTATATATCATCAAGGAGTACAAAATATTTTTTGTGCTATTTCATTGCTAAAGCTTGTTAAGTTTAATCCGTGTTATTACAAAAAAGTTAAATACGTATTGAATACTTGCTTTAAAAACGTTTGGTTACTTACGTTTAAAAATGCACCGCGCTCGTCACGTACGTTCGACATTTTGCTCTTTTATCTCGTTTTGGTTAGGTTAGGTTAGGTTAGACTTGCAAAAAAGGATAAAGCGATCTTGCCGCGGCAGCGGTGGCGAGCGCGGTGTATTTAATACGAAAGTACCTAAACTTTTTAAAGCGAGTATTCAATACGTATTTAACTTTTTTATAATAACACGGTATATGTTTCACATGAAATTAAAAAAATAAATGGGTAATTTTCGACGCTATTTTGAATAATATATGGAATGTAAATGTACAAATGGAATGTTTTCTCTACAGTGGGTAATGTAGATGAAAATCATATTTATACTACGAATATTATAGAATTTATCAGATATTTAAAATTACAAACAGAATTGGTTTCTGTATTTAATTTTAAGTTAATGTAGTTACTTTCGAAGGTTCTTTGACTTTGATGAACTCTAAACATCCAATTCTCGTAAAGTGGATCGAAATTGTTGAGACAATTATAACGCCATTATAGTACATTATACTACTACCTTCAAAGTTTGGAATTAGGGTAGCTATATATGCTTATTTTATCGACTGCCTGCGCTGAAGCATGTTTTTTGAAGTGAAAACTTATTTAGCCGCGTTGAGAGATTTTAGGTTGAGGAAAAACATATAGGTTCGCGTCACTGAAGATCTCGACACGCTTGTAACGTATTGCACTTGCTCCAGACTAGCAATGCGTAGCGTAGCGGGTCGGTGGACATGTAATATACATATTTCGTATTGAATCTATGCAGCCCATCCATATATTTCATTAATTCATAAACTGCCTAAAGAGTATATAATTATTCCTCTGAGTGTCAATAGCTGTGAAAAGCAGACTAGTTATTCAAATAACTTCAATTTACACATTAATAAATTTAAATAATTCAGACTAAAGTTACTTAAAATTTTCAAAAAAATATATAATTAGACCTTATATTATCCTTATAGTTCTTTTTTTTTACTTTATTTTTGGCAACCAATCTTTAAGATTATTACTGCCATTGTCGAGTAGTTAATCGTATTACAAGTTCTTCTTCCATTCCATTTTTGGCAACCAGTCTTCTAGTAGACTATTACTGCCAATGTCAAGTGAGTATCGATATTATAAGTCTCTTGATAAAATTTCAATGAACTAACAATATGGTGGCCATCTTGTTAGAACTTTCCATGGAGTTTTTGTGGCATCTCAGAATTCACGGTCCGTGGTATTATTTTCCATTCGATTCACTTATGCACAATAAACAAATTATGTTACATAAAAAGCAATCATACTTTACACAATACAGAGTCAAGTAACACAAGATTATGATTAAAAAAT
The DNA here is from genome assembly GCA_015888305.1 of Antheraea pernyi. Lineage (NCBI taxonomy): Eukaryota > Metazoa > Arthropoda > Insecta > Lepidoptera > Saturniidae > Antheraea > Antheraea pernyi. Next base: position 51,554 of record MU160220.1, read on the forward strand.
AAAATCCACTACATGACAGACCCGGATCCCGCCAAAAACTCCTTATAGTTCTTATTACTGTCGAAAGTTTTCCTTTTCGAACAAACTAACGTTTATAGCTTCACCACACTATAAGAAGGAGGTTGTCTTACAACTCTATGTATGTCTATTTCTTTGACACGTCCTGTGGCCTGAACAGTTTGATGGATTTTGTATTCGTTTCGTTAAATTTGTCTTAATTGTGGGATCCTAATTTTTAACAACAGTTTTGTATTATATATGAATCGCTTAATGAGAAATGATTTATATAATGGCTTGTTTGACAACGATTAACGACATGTTTATAGACTATAAACATATGTACAGCTGTCAGGCCGGAGTTTTTGGCGGGATCTTAGTTTGTCATGTAGTGGATTTTATATTTTATTCATAATCTTGTGTTAATTCATTCTATATTTTATAATATTGGTGGTTTTTACGTAATATAGTTCGGTTATTATGCATAAGTGAAGCGAATGGAAAATAATGCAACGGAGCGTGAATTCTGAGTTGCCACAAAAATGCCCTGGAAAGTTCTAACGAGGGAGCCACCATCTTGTTGGAACATTGAAATAATTACACGATACTTGTAATATTATTACATACTCGACAATGGCAGTAATAATTTGGAAGATTGGTTGCTTAAAATAAAATTAATTAAAGAAAAAACTACCAGGCATATAAGAAGCAACAGCTTAGATTTACGAACGTTACAATGTGACGAGCGATTACCGCCAACTTTTGATTTGAAAATAGAAAATACCCTAAGCACGCAAATATATAGCCATAGTAGTGAATTATTGTATTGGCGTCTTCGATCAACAATAACAATTATTCATAACAATCTAAATATAACCATCAATTATTGTTGATCGAAGATCGGCGTATATTGTTGTTGATGTTTTTATTGTGGTCGTTAGCAATAAAAGTTTATCAGTTTAAGTTCATAGTGGACAGCCATCCTATGGATATCGTCATAAATTTTGCTAAGTTCAGTGCGCTGAGAAAAACAACAATACTTTTAGCAGAAAAAATAACTCACAAAAAGGAGGCCTCATTTTACGCTTTGAAATTAGGTTACCAATAACGTCCAAGTCCAATAATATCCAGTGGTTCTCCATTGGTCCAAATTCGACCGGAACTCATTAATTTTTTAAAGTTTCAATATTACTTGAGTTTTATATGGAATTCGAGGGTTAACTTTACTGTGCAAAAAATCATGTCGTCACCCACCGAGACGTTAATTTGCACATTTCGGTGCATAATATTTTACGAATCAATAACGTAAATGTCCTGGTAATTCTTTGAATGAACAGTGACTAAGTGATTTACACCTATACTTTCACTAAATCTTAGTTTACTCGCGAATATAAGTTAATATAAAACGTTTGGTTTAATTATTATCTCGTTAGTTAATAACAAGAGCAGTGTCGCGGTCACTCGTGTAATGTGCTATGTACTTGTTGTGATTATTTATTATTATCGTTTATAACTTACAATTAAACATTAAAATAAGCGTTTGATTAAAAACTTTTTTGTCTTGTGCCTTCAGTTCGATTAAAAACTTTTTGTCTTAATTTTTATGCCATCAGTTTTTTATTGAAAAAAATATCACGATGTACGGAAGGTTTATCTTAATTATGTTTTTGTTACATTTCAAAGTGAGTTTCCAACATATGTGGATGACGACTGATGACCGTAAGTTGTTTTTTTTTGTATCATAGTGCATGTTATGAGATCTCGATCTATGACTTAATTATATTTATTTTTCTATTACAAGGTACGTAAATATTCCATTAAGTACGATCGTTTCTTATTTAACGGATTGGACAATAAAATCCTGTAACCTGTTTATCTATAAAGCTGGAGGGTTTGTTTTGTTGAAAACGCTAACCTCAGGAACTATTGGTCCTATTTGAAAAATTATTTTAGTGTTAGATAGCTCATTTATTGAGGAAGTCATTATATCATCACGCTAAGCCAATAAGAGTTGAGCACCAATGAAGAATGTTTCAAAATTGTACTTTTTTCCTTTTGAGAGCTTCCGCTGCGTGTTAGCGTTAGCCCAAACTATTCCACACGGACGAAGTCGCGGGCAGAGGCTAGTAGAATATAAAGTTCTTATAAGTGATGGTGATTTTCCTTGCCGTAGAGAGCAATGCAAGCGGTATGCATGCGCAAGAGCGGGGAAGTAGATGAGCACTTTTCGCTTTCAGTTTATTTATTTTTATTACTGTGTACATAAACAAATTTTAAGATAATTAACAACGTACACGATGTTGAGAGTGATACGTAGTTTTATGATAAGACAGTAAACTGCAATGAATGTTGTGTCTATAATAATTTTATCACGTTCTATAAAGCAGATTCGTCAAAACAAAAAATAAATTAGCTCAAATGACGATTCCTTTCGTACAATTCAATGAAAGTAAAACAGATAAATAATGTTAAAATTGGGTTTGTATATAAATTTATTCAAATATTTATCTGTGTATATTATGAAACAAAGTCGGTTTTCGCGTCTGCTGTGTTCCCTTATTTCTTATAAACTACGGAATATGTTTAAATAAAATTGTAATTATTATTTGGAAAATATTTTTTGGAATATTTATACGTACAGTGTAAGAAGCTCTTTAAACGAATTTTACGGGTCCCAGCATTTATTCGTTGTAAAGAATTTTCGGTATACGGAGAGCAGAGAATAAATAAATGGTTTCATGGGAAACCAACCAAATTCAACTAATTTCTACGTCATAGAAACTTTTTAGTTATAACCAACGACGTTATAAAGAGTTTATATTGTACTTGGCATGTTATATCTGTATAAAGTATAGAAATGTCTTGGAGTTTTTGGCGGGATCTTAGTCTGTCATGTAGTGAATTTTATTTTTTATTCATAATCTTGTGTTACTTGACTCTATATTGTGTAAAATTGGTGGTGTTTTATGTAATATAGTTTGTTTATTGTGCATAAGTGAAGTGAATAGAAAATAATACCACGGACCATGAATTCTGAGATGCCACAAAAACTCCATGGAAAGTTCTAACAAGGGAGCCACCATCTTGTTAGAATATTGAATATTGAATTAATTACTCAATAATGGAAATTAACAAACTCTCTGGAACATAAAACAAAACATTGACACTGGCAAATGCTTCTGCGGAGCCAAAACAAGAAGAAGAAGAAGAAATGTCTTAGAAAGGTCTACGATGTTTAATGTTCATTTTTGAAGGAGAATCTAAAGTAAATATTGTTATATAAGAAATAATGCGTATTTAATACTAAGAAAATATTTAGGTACTAACAAGTGCTGGATGAGAATTCTTATGCTGTTGCTAGTAAAAGTGTAAATAGTGTTAGTAAAAATATCTTTTGCGATACATACGACGCAAAAGAAAGTTAAATAAAAAGAAAAGAAGACAGTGGTGGCTTCATACGTCCATTTTGTTACTGACAATCCTGGTGTTTCTCCCTAGGTAGCACGAGATACCACGGTGTCGCGACCGGCGTCGCCGTCATGGCGCCCTAATGAGATAGGGCCGTAACTAAGCTAAACTAGCTAAGCTAATAGTACATATTACGAATTAGTGAAGCACACATGTGTAACCAGTATGTGTGTTTCACGACATCTAGCATGTATTTTGTATCTGTCAACTCGGCTAAACTAACCACGTTCGAAGAACAAGGCAAATAATCATACACTTCCAACATATTCACTTGTGGCAAACGAACAGGTGGGTCACCTGCTGTTAAGTGAACAACACCGTCCATGGACACTAACAACACCAGAGGAGTCGCAAGTGCGTTGCCATCTTTTGGAGGGAAGGGTTAGAGGAGGGAAAGGGAGAGGAGAAAGGCGAGGGGAGGGGAGGTGGGTCTCCGGCGCTCTCACTGACCGAACGAAACGCAACAATGCAAGCACTGTTACTTCACGTCGGTTTTCTGTGAGTACTACCCCGGGCGAGCCGACCCATTCATACTGAAACCAATAATAGTTTCAGCGTGGCTCTACCACCATTAAAGTGGTATAATACCAAAATATCAAAACCACTTGATATTAGATGCAATAAAATATCGGTAGACGGAATATTCACCCGTATTCATACGCTTAATGAACTTTAGCGGTTGTAATTGTTTAATTTTTCACAATTTAAATCATAGTCTGTAATGATCGTTTTAATATTTTTAGGTCCCTTATGTTTTTTTTTCTTTTTGTTGTCACACGGTAAAATGACTGCAATATGCCTGATGGTAAGCATAATACAATCCAAAAACAATGGCGACCACCGAGAGAGAATCTATCCATCGCCGGTCGCCGCTGACATATCTGCGAAAAACTGGGTATGCACAGGCTGATCCCGAAACGCGACCCGCAGAAGCGAATCACTATGACGAGCTTTTTCGCCATATACATGGTGGTCGCGACCCAGTCAGTATGTAAAACCCTACCTACCATCCCGCTTTCGCCATTGCCTCGTTTATTATTCAGCAGGGTGCACCACGTGCAGGTGAAGTTGGCTTGGGTATTCGATACCCCTTACAACCTAATGATTATTAATATGTTGATTAAGAACGGTCTTATTCTTCTGTTTTCACTATCGTCGAAGGGATACAAGATGATATTCGTATTTAAAAACATTGTATAAATATTATACATTCAATTGGTTATTAATACCAAGACCAATTTTGTTTATTCTCCTATCTATTGGTATAAAGCTTGGTAGTTTTGACATTGACCTATTTATCGGTTTGTTTAGATATCAGACAATTTGACTAAATTGGGGTATCCGTGTGAATACACTACACTGCTAACTACAAAGTGGAAAAAAAAAACTCGAATATTATTCATTTCAATACTTATTTCTTTTTATCGCATATTTCAGATTAAAAAAATCGAATTACAGCTTTAATTAATGGATATTATTAATTTGTCAACCATCTGTTTAATTATAATAAGCTATGTTCGTGATAAAATCGACTGAAAGGATGGAGTTTAGTTTTTCTACTTCTTATAATTCATAAACCATATAATTGTTCAGTTATTTGGTGGGAAAATTCTGTGAAAATTCTTATAAATAAATATAATTTCTTTAATAAAAATATTTTGTGAAAATTGTTGGTAAATAATCGATTTGCTATTTCTGTCTGGAATTTATAGGACTACTGCCATGTTTACAGATGAGACATGACCATAATATTTCAATCAATCCTCTGTGGAGGATATAAACACGTGTATCCGCTTCCGATCATTTCATGTCTCATTAGTAGACATGGCAGCAGCTAATCAATTCTAGATAGAAGTGACATTAAATTGATTTATTCGAAAAGCGCAGTTCAGTGCTATTAATATTTTTTTTTAAAGTTTACTGAGCTTAAGAATAGAAGCTAACATATTTTACACACTAATAAACCAATAATTTCAATATGAATATCAAACTTTTACTCTTAAATGCATACTGTTGCCAGTTGTTTATATCCCACCTCCACTTAATTTTATTGAAAAATCTGAGTGTTTACATTTTTGAAAGCATCATAGAACTATAGAAAATACGATACGTGTGAAAGAAAAAGTGGAGATTCGTTTTGGTGGGTAATCTATATTTTTTCGTAGTGATTTTAAAATTAGTTACAAAATTCAAAATAAAAAATCATGGTTAAATCATTATCACTGATGACTCTGAGATTCCTTTTTGTAGGTGGTAGAGCTACGCTGAAGCTATTAATGGTTTCAGCATGAATGGGTCAGCTCGCCCGGGGTACTACCACCCTATCACAGAACACACCGACATGAAGTAACAGTGCTTGCATTGTTGCGTGTCGTTCGGTCAGTAAGAGCGCCGGATGCCCACTTCCCCTCCCTTTCCCCCTTCCGTTACTCCCCCTTTCCCCCAAGATAGGTTGGCAACGCACTTTCGACTCCTCTGTTGTTGCAAGTGACTATGGACGATGGTGATCACTTAACATCAGGTGAACCACCTGAAGTTTGCCTCCTATATAAAAAAAGAAAAATAATAATATGTTTAAACTCTTGAATAGGAACATTGTTAATGTAATAATAACTAGACGGTATTAAATTTCTCTTTCTACTAAATTTTATGTGATTGCATTTGTTAATATTTAAAGCTATACCGTTTACTACACAAATTAATTAATAGATTAATTAATAATTGCTTAAGACATTTGGAGAATGTATTAAAATAGTAAAAAATTCAAATTTTAATAAAACGCGACCGAACTTATAGAATGAAAGAAACGTAGTGATAGATTTGGGACTATTAAATCCACCCACTAGTGAAGGACAAAGTTATTAATAATATTTTATTATATTGAGGTACTTAAAATATTGAGTTTCTAAAACGGTAAAAAGTATTCAGTTTCGATGAATGAAATAAATAAAGCTATTGCTAGAAACTTAATAGGCAGATTCTCTATGCTGTATTTGTTAATTTAAAGGCTTTTAAGTACACGATTTGCGCTCATCTAATTTGTTCATTATAAGTTTGTAGTGCGAAATATAATAACTATTCTAAAATAATAATTACCTTATATTCCATATACTAGATCCATGATATTTTCTAGTACTTGTCTCACGTTAAAGTTATATCGACAAGGAACAGTGCATTCCAACAGTTACTCTTCTCTTTTTTAACCATAGACTATACGCCGTAGAGTATTACACTTTTCTTCTCGCTTTGTTTATATGAATATTAAATAAATAACCACTGTCTTCATCTCTGTTTGTTTATATTAATATTTAAAATATCCATATCAGATCAATACTTGTAAGCGATAATACACTAGAAGACTAGAACGTTCTACGAATGGTATCCAGTTGTTAATCAATCTAATTATTTCTCTAGAAGCGATTATCGCGTGTTATAAACCTATTGTTAGATGTTCCGTTAACAACTAGGGTTCAAAGAAAATATTTACCTTAAAGCGATATTTCAATCGAGGTCAAGACTTTGTTAGTCGTTGTCTTGGAAACTTCACATTTACTACCAAAATTAGAACCAAGGACGCGCGAATAATGTAGGTCGTTATTTCTTCTAAATAGGTTAATGTGATGAATAATCAGGTTAACCTTCGCATGCTTGTGATGACTGAGCCTTATGATTATTCATTCTAAGGTCTGAGTTATAGGTTAAATGCACAATTGCATTATAAATACTATTAGATACAATCTTCTTATTTTTTCGTATATATCTTACTAGGGGTCTCGGCGGACGTTTTCCCGCCCTGAAAATAAAAAAAGTGTGCCAAATTAAATATCGAAATCTTCCGCATGAGTCACTTTATCTATTGATGAAAACCGTATAAAAATCCATTCAGTGGTTTTTGAGTTTATCGCGAACAGACAGACAGACTAACGTGGCAGAGGACTTTGTTTTATAACATGTCATAATTCTACATACTAGTGGGCGCCCAGTGGTCGACATTCGACCATAGTTCATTGATTTTTTAAAGTTTGAACTTTATTAAGGTTCTTTTGTCAACTTACTTCTATAATCAAAGGTTTTTATCATGGTTATTCAGTTATTATAATAACAGTTGTATGTTATAATATCATTGTTGAATGTAGAATGAAAAAGGATAATTGGAACGTAAGAGTAAAATAATACATAGCAACCTCCTTCACAACCTTTTTTGAAGTCCTTTATTGACAGATGTCAAAATGACTTTTTTATTTACATGTGTGTATATGTTGTGTAAAATTGAAGCATTAGTGTGAGTAATGCATATTTTAATTAATTTAATGTAATTAATGCATTTTATATAAAATAAATAGGTTTCTGCACTTCTCCACCATATATACTTTAACTATGCCAAATTTCACGTTCATCCGTTCGCCCAATTCCGTTAAAAAGGGATACAAAGTTTAGTCTTCACGTATTAATAATTAAGTGTATTAATATAATATGATAATAAACAAAATTATGAAGGTCTGCCGTTGTACAAGCATCATACAGAAACTACTGAATATTTTTCGATTACTCTCTTTAGTTTTACTTCTTACACGCTCAGCTATTATGTAAAAAGATTTGATCCCAATATCTTACTATACAGTTATAAAAGTTTTAAGAGAATATGATTTTTGTACACTCAATAAAAGACTAGATTAATTTTCAGAGCAAAATATACTTTTCTTTTCATTAGGTATAGAAAGGAACAAAAATTATTTGCAAAAATCACAAATCCAGGTATCAGACTCTGGTCCAGTGCAAATTTTTTGTACCGCAGACCAACACGTGAGAAATCTGATTCATGTTACCCCGTGAGTATCAATGAAAACCAGTATATAACAAAAAATATACTTCTTCTGGGGATCATTCGTCTTTCTGGTAGTCAATCGAAACAAGGTAGATCTTGGCACATTTAAGTGTTTTGCAGTTCTTTAATAAACCATTTTTTCTCTCTTACTAATTTTATAATTTTCACCATATTCTCTGAATTCCATTCTTTTCGCTTTGTCTTTAAGTTGATGCCCGCCATTCTGATAAAACATGAAAAATGTATAATTAATAAGTTCTTCAAATCGGCTGATGACATATAACAGCCAATATGGAATAGTACATAATTGGATACCGTGATCCGTCCATATTTGGATTTCCCAACGACTTCAAACTAAAATTCATATTTTTATATTAAAAAAGGAGTACAGTCAAACACCGCTAAAATCTACAAAATAACATCTAAACGATCTTTAGAAACTAGAAAAAACAATACTATGTGCACTTTTTGTGCGAAAAATATGTATTTTTTACATACCTGAGAAAGTTACGCGGTAGCGACAAAACAAAACATTGTCACAACAACGAAAGGGCTTACTCGACTGACAGGCTACAACTTGTACGCGCGGAATGGGTATAGAAAGATAGAGACAATCATTATTTATTACGTGTGTGATTTTCCGTTTTAGAGAAATGCTGGCATTCCATATTAGGAGTACTATCCCATATTCGGTCACTTTCCTCTATTTATTAACTTAATTTTTTATATACATAAAATATATTGTTATGATAATAAGCAACACGGGTATCGGTTGATTGAATAATATAACTTAAACTATGTCAGTTTGAAGAATAAAGGCCAACGTACAACAAAAACCTAATACCCTTGGGAATTATACACTAAGTGCATTTCCTGATATTCCGTAACCTTGATAGTTACGATTGTATATATTAATTGTGGATCTTCGGATTCAAAGAAAAAAGAAAAGATGAGATATGCTACATTGAAGGAATATAATTTTTATACACACGAAAAATGACAATGTCAGATTTAAATAATAAACAATTGAAAGAAATACATTATAATAATTATATGACCAAGAAGTTTGTAATATAGTCTTGAACATGCCCCCGGGCGTTGAAGGCTATGTCTTCAACCAGAATCTATTGTTGATATAGGTAATGGGCATATATTATTAAAAGCCCTTCGGATAACCCCAGTTGAAGTTTTAATATCTGCCACACGTACTACGCCATCAGGTCCAGGGTGAACTGCAACGATCCTTCCCAGCTTCCATTTTAAAGGCGGAAGATGCTCTTCCTTTACGACTACCAAAGTATTTAGTTCCAATGCAACTTTACAAGTGCGCCACTTTGTCCTTTGTTGTAAACTCAGCAATAAATTATTTTGACAATCTTGACCAATCGGATGAAATAATTCGTTGCATAACTGTGGTAATCTGGTTGGGGTAAACATGTGAGTGATCTCTTTGCATTAATGAAGTATTAAGTTCTTCGTAAGTTAAATTATAATTTCTCAGCAATCGTTGCAAACGTTACTTTGTTGACATAACGCCTGTCTCTCAGAGACCGTCAAAATGAGGATTATATGCCGGTATGAAGTGAAAATTAATGCTGTCATTAGCGGCAACTTTCGCTTATCCATGGAGTTGCAATTAGTTTTCAAGAATTTTGATATTTCCTTGCATGCCCCAACAAATGAAGTACCATTATCAGAGTAAATATTATTAGGTTTGCCCCTTATGGAGATAAACCTGCATAGGGCTAAAATATAACTGTTGCTCGTTAAATCATCTACCAACTCCAAATGTATAGCCTTGGTAGCAAAGCATACAAAAATCGCGATATAAACTTTAAGTAACTTACAACCAGTACCCTGATGACTAGCACTTAATCTACATAATCCAGAATAATCTACACCAACATTTTCGAATGGGTAGCTACCTGGGAGTTAACGTTGTAGTGGCAAATTCTCTATCATAGGAACAATGTTCCTGGCTCTGAATCGAGCATAACACACACATTTGTGATAGCATGTTTTTGCTAAGTTCTGACCCCCTATAGGCCAATATGTTTCTTTTATAGACGCTAATAATAAAAGGGGACCAGCATGCATCAACCTTTTGTGTTCAAAATCAAATAATAATTTCGTAAAAATATGAGTGGACTGTAATAATATAGGATGTTTTTTATTAAAATTAAAATTGGAATTATCAAGACAACCGCCAATACGCATTACATTTTTTTCATATAGAAAAACATTACATTTTAAGAGTGAACTCATTTTAGGTAAAGGCTTTTTATTCAAGAGTAATTTGAACTCAGGAAATGATTCGTCTTGAATTGTGAAATTATTACATTTAGCGCGTCTTTTAATTCTCCTTATGTTAAATATTTTGTCAAGGCAGTATATTGCCTGCTGGACTTAATAAGCCGTAACCGTAAACTATGGAACGTAATAAACGTAGTTTATTGGAGAATCGATTAAAATGTATTAGATCATTATCATTGGGATGGGTAAAAACAACGTTCAATTAAATTTTGATTTAATCTCGGGTAAATTACTGACATGTTTGATTTGTAAAGAATACTTTGACTCATGTTGCCTTTTCTTACAAACGGGTACCAGTCAATGCACTACATAATTCTAATCTAGGAATTATCATGGATGTAATTGGTACTACATGACTTTTAATAATCGAACCAAGACCTCATCCCCAATGTTACTGCGACGCACATAGGACACACGCACCGTATATTCAGATGCGTCTATAAAGATATGTAACTCTAATCTACTTTATAAGTTACATATAATAACTACACGGAATTTATTAGTATTGAGGAGTAAAATAAGCACTTGCATTTGTGTCAGATGTCATACGTTCAGACATATGACCAAATGATTGATACTCTGACATAAATTCGTAATATAATTTACTAAGCTCACTAATACTTCCCGTTTTTAATCTGTGTTCTAATGACAATAAACTCTATATGGCTCGGCGATAGGATTCGCCTAAAACCTCAGATTCTTGTTTTAATGGTATTCGAACGCAAAAACGTCTATCTTTACGACGATATTTATTACTAAGAAAATATCCTTCACACAGTTTTTCTTTTGGTGAATAATGTGATACTTTAGTATTCACTTCTTCCAGTTGCCAAAATTTTAATGATTTATCGTGAAGGTCATTGACTTCATTAACATCAGTAGATTTATATTTGGCTAAATTACATCTTATATTTGATGTAAACCTACTGACTGGACCAGAGACAATCCATCCTAATTTAGTATCGCAAAGTACTGGTTTCCCAGTGCCTAACTTGATCATTTGCGAACCCAATATATCCCAGAATAAATCTGCGCCAATTAAAAGATCCACTTTAGTCGATTTATAAAAAGTAGGATCAGCTAAGCAGATATTTGAAGGAATATTAAGATTGGATATGTTTATATGACGATTCGGTAAAGAATCTGTAATTGTTGGCAACACAAAACAATTAAGGTAAGAACTAAAATTATTATCTAAAGAACTCATGCTGACGTAGCATAATTTTTGTATATGAGCGGTAACATTATTTATACCCGTAATTGAATTATCCACACGTCTAGTCTCTAAGTTCAATTTTTGACATAAACTGTCTGTCATGAAACATGCCGTACTACCGCTGTCTAACACGGCGCGAACAATATATTCGCGATTATTTTTATCGTGTAGTTTAACTAATGCGGTTGATAATAAAATATCATTATGTACATTACTTTTGGATGATGAAACATTCATTGCTGACAAAGCAACATCCTTATTTGTAACTGTACTAGTAGACGAACACGATGACTGTGGTGTATTATTTTTGTTACCATTATTATTTTTATGACATTTATTCTTGTCATTTCTATACCCATCAACATGAATGAGCGTATTATGTTTACGTTTGCATATTTTGCAACCTGACATTTTGCAATGATTAGCAAAATGACTTGAATTAAAACAATTAAAACAAACTTTATATTTGGGCAATAACTTTAAACGATCTTCATTACTTAAGGCGAGAAAATATGAACAATTAATTAATTTATGATCGCCTTTACACTTAGGACAAGCGTACAAACGAGAATCCAAACAATTATTTGGATTTTGTAATGAAACCATTGCCTTAAACTTAGTATTTAATTTTGGTGGTATGACTGATCGGTTGTTATGAGACATTTCTAAAGTTTCAATTAAATCAGCACGATTACGCATGAACACAAAAAAATCATTTAGCTTTACTGAACAATCTGTTTTCAAATTACCTTTATACTCTTCCCAGTGATAATAGGTTTTGTGGTCCAATTTGTGCGTAATAATGTATATTAGGAGGGTATCCCACTGATTAACGGGTTCTCCTAATGATTGTAATGCTTTCAAACATTTATTTATTTCATCAATGAAACGTTTTAAAATTACAGAAGATTCTTTAGTAATGGTTTCAATATTAAATAAAGCATTGACATGATTTTGAATTAATAAACGTTTATTATTGAATCTCTCACACAAAAGGTTCCATGCCACGTGGTAATTTTTCGCAGAAAACTCAATTGATTGTATAACAACCGCAGCAGAGCCCTCTAAGGAAGCTCGTAGATAATGAAATTTATTTATCGCATCAATGTCATTGTTGGAGTTGATTAGACTGTTGAAAGTATCATGAAATTCTAACCATTTATCATAAGAACCATTGAAATTAGGTAGTTGTATAGTAGGTAACTTAACGAGCTTACGATTACTACTTACAGGAGCAGCATCATCATCATCATCAGGTGCACCGTTAGTTCTGTTGAAATGATCTAGTAGGCCCTGAGCTCTAGCCAATAATACATAGTAATTTGATTCGAACTCTGTTCGTTCAGCATACTGGCTTTCGACATTATCTACTACACACTCAATTCGTAATTGTACTTCATCGTAATGGGTATACAAGTCAATAATCTTACCTAACCGAATTTGCAACTCCCTTGCGTCGGCCGATGTAAGCGTCTTCTCGCTGACAGTATTTAAATAATTATGAAATGAAGTCATGCGCCCTTTGTAACTGCCTCGTTTTTTAATTAACTCTTTTTCTTCGGACATTTTGAGTCTCGACTGAATCCGTGAATTTCTTGACGATCCCTTATTTGATAATTATATCAATTAATTTCATTGCTTTTACTATCCGGTACGATAAGGACCATGTATATATTAATTGTGGATCTTCGGATTCAAAGAAAAAAGAAAAGATGAGATATGCTACATTGAAGGAATATAATTTTTATACACACGAAAAATGACAATGTCAGATTTAAATAATAAACAATTGAAAGAAATACATTATAATAATTATATGACCAAGAAGTTTGTAATATAGTCTTGAACAACGATCATGGCACTTCATTGCTATTAATAATATGAATATATGTTTCTTCTTTTTTTAGTTGAAAATCATATCAGTCCTGAGGACTTGGAAGAATTTCTCAAAATGAGAGTAAACGAAACAGCTGTCACTAATGAAACAGACTTAGACTATGCTGATATAAAGGTATCTATTACTTAATGATTTATTATGTAAATTCTATACAAGAAACGAAAGATTATTATGGCGTGAATGGCGTTGAAGTTCAACAAGGTTTCAATTGTAGGAAGATTGGATTGTAGAGATAGTGTGTTTAGATCTTAACAATCTGTTTGACAAAGTCAATGGGATAACTGATAAGTCATTTTCAATGTTTTATTTTTACTCACACAATAAATTAAAAATGTACATTTAAAAGCACAAAGTACATTATATATTATCAAGATTAACTTGCCTGTGCAGAAGGGACTAACGGCTGTCAATAAATATCGAGTGGAAGCAGGAAATAAATATTCTGATTCTTCCAGAAAATCTTTGTTCATTAAATATTTATTTGCAGTATATGGTATATTCTGGTCAATTATTTAGTAGATTTTAATGTTTGAACATGCGTCACTTGATTATAATGACAATGTGGTCTTAGGTGCTAACAGTGGAAACCTGGAGGTAGACTGGTTTTCAAGGCTGCAGGTATACTCTCGTAGGAGCTTGGCGAAAAATTTTCATGTTAAGGTTTATAACTAGCCAGGTGGGCTTAGAAAAAGCCCTATATAGTTTTTGTTACGGTTTTATTTAACTATTTGTTTATCCGCTCTCTTTTATTATGTGTGTCTTTCTATCCGAAACTTTTTTTTATGTCATAAGTGGCAAACGAACAGGTGGGTTACTTGCTGTTAAGTGCACAGTGGACACTAACAACACCAGACGAGTCGCAAGTGCGTTGCTACCCTTTGGGGGGAAGGGATTATGGGAGGGAGGGAGAGGGAGAGGTGAGGGGAGGTGGGCCTCCGGCGCTCTCACTGACCGAACGAAAAGCAATAATGCAAGCAGTCTTACTTCACGTCGGTTTTCTATGAGATGGTGGTACTACCCCGAGCGAGCCGACCCATTCATGCGGAAACCAGTAATAGTTTCACCATGGCTCTACCACCATTGGTTTCACTATGGCTCTACCACTATTTACTAGTACAATTTATGATATAAATTTTATCTAGGACAACACAGGAAGACTTCCGGTACCGAATGAAGTGGATTGTTTTGGCTTAGGGCCATTGGCACAGCAAATTCTAAGCCTATTCAACATGAAGCCAGACACATCGGATAATGTCAACACGCAATATTACTTCTCTTCTAGAGCGCAACCCAAAAGAGTTCAGGTTAATATAAAAAAATACTTTATTAATAATTTACTTTAGTTTTTAATCAGCACCAATTTGTAACATTTGTTATAATATGCTAAATATGTATGACTCAAATAGTTTTTAAAATGACTGGGTTTTACGTGCTTACAGTTTTATAGGAGGCTTATTAGTGATCAAATATCTATCCATAGTAAAGGCACGCTATGATGGCCGTTTTGACGCTTGTCTCCTTATGAAGTTTCGTATAAATTAGTAAGTACGTGTATAGGAGCAGATAGCTGTTTCTTATTTTCCTATTTAGCCCTAACATGCATCGAATGTGCAATTCTAGGTCACAAAACTAATCTAGCACACGGATTTCTAAATTATATATATATATATATGTATGTACACTATATCTTTGTTTAACGACTACTATTTCTGACTATATAATATGGTCCTGCGAACAAATCCTTTTACCTTCTTTGTAATAAAAGAAACTACGCTGTATGACAGAATCTTAAATGGTTTGTGATTATTAGTGTATTTATTCAAACTTAGCCTTTATATTTTTCAAAATTCTCTGGTCACCATAACCACCACCTCCGGCAAACTTGCTTCACTGCTTAATCTATATCTATACATAAAAAAAAATGAAAATTTAACTTTTTAGATTTTTGGAAAAAAAAAATTGTTGCAGGTGTCTAGGAATTAGTAATAAAATACATTTCAATCATTTTTAGAAATGTCCGTCTGTCTGTCTATTTGTTTAAACACGCATCACTGCGTTCATGATAAAACCTTTTCATGAAAATCATAAAGCATATCTTCGAGTAAGATTTAGTCTTTGTTTAATATTAAAATCGGTTCGGTCGATAGATAGAGAGGTTTTTTGTCAAAAGTTATTATTATTTTAATGCGACGCGACTTAAGTAAGAGAAAATAGTAGGTAAGTAACTAAATGGATCTAATATATTCTGATGACTTTATTAATCACTGTGGTTTACTTAAGGTTCCACGTGGACGAAGTCGCGGGCACAGCTAGTGGAAAATAAATCAATATTTGATCTTTTTTAAATATAATAAATCTACATTTCACATAACTCTTGTGATGTGACAAAACAATCATTATAGCGTGACGTTATTATAATGTGCATTAATGTAAGGTATATTGAAGTGAAACTTCTAATGCGACTTCCTAAAAGGTTGCGTTAAACGTTTAACGCTACCATGGAGGGGGTATGAAAGCGCTGTTGCGTTAAACGTTCAACGCTCCTGGGGAGGGGGAATAGAAAGAGACAGAGCGAGAAAAATAATCAAACATTTCGTATCTTACTTTAGTTATCATAATCCCATTGTAAATGTTGTAGATTTGGATATTTCTCCACTCGAAAATGATAATAAAAGATGCGATCAATTATGAATTGTAAGCAATGTTAATAAAGTTTGTCTTAAGGAAACAATATAATTTCACTAAAAATCCATTTCTACCCCTTCCTATTTTCATTTCCACATTACGAAGTTTCACTTCTACCGCGCGGAGGGACTCCACGCACTATTTTTTATTAACTTTATAATAAGAAAGGATATTATTATCATCAAACTCTTAGGATATATGTTGCAAAGTACTGTATAATCAATATACGATCCAACCAAGATGGCCGCTGAAGGACGTGTAACACATTTACATTTAACAGATATACCCAGGTGATCGATTTGGTCTCGAATTGGCAGACTTCAAGCCCAGTAGAAGAACAGTTATCATTATGCATGGATTCATGAGCCACAGCAACGCGTCATGGGTTACCGACATGTCAAGAGCTTTCTTAAAATGGGTAAGAGTTTCTTTTGTGGACAGGATCACTTACAGTTTTTTTTTATCGTAGCACGGCAAGTTGACTGTTCTGTGCCTGATGGTAAGCACAATACAATCCAAAAACAATGACCACCACCTAGAGAGAATGCTGATTCCAAAATGCGACCCGCAGAAGCGAATCACTATGATGGGCTTTTTCGCCATATACATGGTGATTGCGACCCAGTCAGGCTGTAAAACCCTACCACCCCGCTTTCGCCATTGCCTCGTTCGTTATTCAGCAGGGTGCACCACGTGCAGGTGAGGTTGGCTTGGGTGTCTGAAGTCTTAGATGTTATTCGACACCCCTTATCTTATAAACATAGTTGTTTTTCGGATCTGTCTGTGTATTAAACTTTCTTTTAAACTAATTAATTTATCTTCAGTTTAGAGAATTTCTTCCAGAAGGTGTATATGTACATTATATTAATAAAAAGTAGGGAAGTCGATGTATTCTAAGTCGATGTATTCTAACGAAGTCGTAAGAACAGTGATGTATCCGAACTTGAAGTGAATTTGTACAAAATTTTATTGGAAGCATTGATCTATATCGTGTTTTCTACGCAATTTTTTTATACCACGATGGTGGCAAACGATCCAGGGGTGTCACATACGCGTTGCCAACCCTTCTATATCCTATTCACTTTCCCTTTGAAGGATTCTATACTGTAGTGCCCAACTTAAGTCCTTATATCGATGTTGTCTTCGGTAAATATTATCATTATTAACTAACCTCTATGAAAAAGCGTAACGGATGCTTGTCACAGATAATAGTCAGTAAAGGTCTCTCTATCTGGTATCAAAATTCTCAAAATATGAACATGTGCCTCATAAAATAACAGATATATCAGTTTTAGTTATGTAACTGTTTTACTGGTGACTTTACCCATAGAAATGGTTATTTCTTTATTTAAGGCTGATGTTAACGTTATAGCTGTTGACTGGAGTGGAGGTGGCAACACGTGGAAATACTGGCGCGCAGTGGCCAACACCCGTAGAGTCGGTTCAGATGTCACAGGGTAATTACATACAATCTACCAGAGATAATAACTAGATATAAGCACTACTTTCCAAATTGGTATAGTGAACATTTGATCCTCTTATTTTTTAATCAT
This sequence comes from Antheraea pernyi, assembly GCA_015888305.1. Classification (NCBI taxonomy): domain Eukaryota; kingdom Metazoa; phylum Arthropoda; class Insecta; order Lepidoptera; family Saturniidae; genus Antheraea; species Antheraea pernyi. Next base: position 69,508 of record MU160220.1, read on the forward strand.
GTTTTTTTTTTAATTATTTTATAGTCATATTATATATATTTCTAATGACATTATAAGTGTCTTGCGATAATTTCAATGTTTGAACAAGATGGTGGCCCCCTTGTTAGAACTTTCTAGAACTTTCTTGTTAGAACTGTGGTATTATTTTCCATCCACTTCATTTATGCACAAAAAAGGAGTTATATTACGGAGAATATCACTAATATTACAAAGTATAGAGTCAAATAATACAAGATTATGAATAAACTATAAAAGCCACTACATGACAGACTAAAGATCCCGTCAAAAACTCCGATCCTCTTATTATTTTGGCTTTAGCTTTTTACACTTCATCCGTGTTATAACAAAAAAGTTAAGTACGTATTAAATACTTGGTTTAAAAAAGTTACCTAATAAATGCATCGCGCTCGCCCGAGGCAAGATCGCGTTATCCTTTTTCACAAGTCTAACCTAACGTAACCAAAGCGGGACAAAAGAGCAAGATGGCGACCATTCAGCGACCGCGATGCATTTAATATGAGACCTTTTAAAGCCAGGGTTCAATACGTATTTAACTTTTTTGTAATAACACCGCATTGGTAAATAGCGTTTGACTAGGATGTTAAAAAACTATTTGGTATAAAATGGTAAAAAGGCAAAACCTAGAGGGACTGGCTCTCAAATGCAGCTGCTAGAACACCCCTGTAATTGATAGATTTTCAACTTGTTGTCCCTAGCTAGGTGAACTTAGAAAAAGTTGAACCACAACGCCAAAATTTATTTAACGCTGTTTTTGATGACATTGTAATTATTATATACTATTGTAATTATTATATATATATTATTAATACAATTACCAATGACTATACCACTGGTCAAAGGTTTGGTTTAGTGGAAAATGCTTATTTTAGAGTTTTACTTAAAATATGGAGGAAAAAACGAAGGGCAAAAAAAACTGGTTTTGTTGAAACCAAACTTTGTTTAGTCAGATTAAAGCAGTTACTCAAAATCAAACGTTACAGCTACCACGAGTTCGGAAAACGCTGAAGCTATTACTGGTTTCAGCATGAATGGGTCGGCTCGACCGAGGTAGTACCACCCTCTCATGGAAAACTGACGTGAAGTAACAGTGCTTGCATTGTTGCGTTTCGTTCGGTCAGTGAGAGCGCCGGAGGCCCACCTCCCCTCCCCTCTCCTCTCTCCTCTCCCTCTCTCCCTCCTCTAACCCTTCCCCCAAAAGGTGGCAACGCACTTGCGACTCTTCTGGTGTTGCTAGTGTCCATGGACGGTGTTGATCACTTAACATCAGACGACCCACTTGTTCGTTTGCCACCCATGACATAAAAAAAAGAACCGGCAAGAAAATGGAGTCGGTTTATCTTTTCGTAATATATATTTTTACAAAACAAAGATAGTTACATTCGTTTTCTTGATGAACAGCATAAAACCCTTTTGACATCTTGCTTAAACTCACTATCCGGCAAATCGGTAATGTACTGTGGGACTTTGTTATAAAACTTAACACTATTACCTAAAAGCTATTTTGGTCTTAGTTAGCCTGAAACATGGAATGACGAATTTGTTGCTGTTTCTGATATTTAAATTATGTTGGCCTTTTATTAAATCCAGATTATCTGGGCCAAATCTACCGAATTTCCGAAATGTCTTTAATGATTCGCGTGGCTCAGACTTTAATGATTGGCGAGGCCCCATATTATAAATTGCTAACTGAAACTATATTCAAAAATCAAGTAACTTGCCCTGTTCTAGATTTCTGAGACAACTAATAAATGAGACGGGAACAAGTATAAAAGACCTTCATTTCGTCGGCCATAGTTTGGGGGCTCACATATCTTCTTATGTGTCCTTTCATCTGGGAAAAGTCGCTAGAATTACTGGTAAGTTGTACATTACAGTACAGAGGCTATTTATTGCCTTACGTAAAATGGACAAAGTTGCTTCATGTATTATGTACTTCGCACGTGTGTACTAACAAACAAAATGAAAAGAAAAGTTTTCTTTCTGAACAAGTGAATGTCAATCTGACAGTTCTTTCAATACTTTTGAAGATCTCCTTACTATCTTCTCTCTCAGTCCCTCACTCAATTTTTATATGGACAGTATTTAAATACGACAAAAAAATAACCAAATAAGTATGTCTGTTCGGAAGTGATACGCCTACGTACATACTTACAGCGATTGATTTTTATTTAAATACTAGCTGAGCCGCGTAACTTCGTCTGCACCAAATTACCGGCTATTACCGGTTATACAAACTATCTCACACACACACACATATATATGTATATATATATACTAGCCGACCCGTGCCCACTTCGTTGGGCGGTAATAGGCATTATCAAGCTACAACTTTTTTCTAGAACTCAATCATATATCTCTCATCGTAAGAAACGTTTTCGTTCGACCATTTTTTCTCCGACTCCCCAGATATTACCCCCTACAGCTCACTCTCACAACTCAAAAACTTTACCTCTTTATAATATTAGTATAGATAATATAATTAGTTAATAGCTTCTGCTCGCGACCTCGTACGCGTGGAATAGTTATTTTGGGCTAAGACGCAGCGGAAGCTCGCAAAAGGAAAAAATACCCCCGATTTTAAAACATTTTTCATTGTTGCTCCGCGCCTATTAGTCTTAGCGCGATGATATGTAGCCTATGACAATCACAAATAACGTGGCTTTACATCGGGTAAAAATTCGAAATCGGTTCAGTAGTTCCTGAGATTACCCCTTACAACGTACCCCTTAATATATAAAGTTCTTAGTGTAGTGAAATATAATGGTAATAAGTAGAAACAATGAATCTAAATAACATTATGAGTTAGTATTTATCAATTTCTAACATTTTCCGGTATAAAAATGGCTGTAAATTCATGAAATATTGGTCAGATAACTTTTTTTTTATGAGTCAGTTCTTTTTTTCTTACTACTTTTAGCGGTTTGTTTGAAAAGTTAAGAGAATTTTTTTTTTCAAAAACTGTATTTTGACGACTTCTACTGGTGAGTGCGAGTTACACAAAAAAACACTAAGACTATTTTAAAGAACGCGACGTTCCCCACAAGTTCCATCAAACCGATTTGCAATATTGTAAAAGCCGGGTAAGCATTAGAAATTTGAAAAGTAAATATATATCAATATATAAAACTTTAAATTTAAATTGTAAGTACTTAAAATTAATATTAAGAGCTCAAACCTGGTGAGAATTTTTTTTATATATGTAGATAAATATTTAGCATGAGCAACGAAAAAAAAAAATGTTTGCGGAAATGAATTACCCTAATATATATATATACCTATACCAGTGGGCCCGGCGGACGTTGTCCTGCCTTGAATAAAAGAAACCTAATAATCAACTGCAGCGCCACCTTCCGGGTCCAATCGTGAATCTAAACCATTCTCGGGTTCACTGGAACACGCACATAAAATTTCATCAAACTCGGTTCAGCTGTTTAGGATGAGTTCAGTGACTTACACACGTACAAAAGAAATTTATATATAAAGATATGTGTCCTAAATATTCAAAATTAGTTGAATCCAATTTTAATCGTTTATATAATAAAAGATTATCAAGATTTTTAGTTTTTTTTTGTCTTCATATTTTATATGTGGAAAATTTGAAGATCTTAAAAAATAACATAAAATATTAGGAACAGCTAAAATTGGAGTTAGCTCATTTTTAAATGTAACGATTCATATGAAAAATTAGAGTAACTTACAATTTAACAGGTTCAAAATCATAAACTTTGTTTCGTATGTTTAGCCTTTTTGTTCCTTTTATTCTTAAGTGTTCTTATATCGTTGTAAAGGTCTGGATCCCGCTCAGCCTTGCTTCAGTTTAGCGAACAGCACAGAGAGACTCGATTCTAGTGATGCAGATTTTGTTGACGTCATCCACACTAATGGTCGACTCATGACCCGATTGGGCTTCGGTGTACCTAATCCAATCGGTAAGTAAATAATACCATTCAGTTTTGGCATTATTATTAAAAATCTACTTTATAGTTGTATAAGGGAATTGTGTTCGAATAGATCACAACCACCACACATTAGGTGTAATTTACGTCTATATCTTTATTTATATGACTACTAGAGGGTCCGGCGGAAATTGTCCTGCCTTGATAATAAAGAAAATCCTAGAATTTAACCGCAGCACCACCTATCGTCTTGTGTATGTAAACAATTCTCGAATCCACCTAAACACACAAAAAAAACATCATAATATGTACAGCCGTTTAGGAGTTCAGTCACATACCCACGGACAGAAGAAATTATATATATATATAAAGATACTCGTCATACTTCACGGTCTTTACGTCTTTTTATCTACAATGTTTGTTTTTTTTTATATCATAGGAGGCAAACAAACAAGTGGGTCACCTGATGTTAAGTGATCATCACCGTCCATGGACACTAACAACACCAGAGGGGTCACCAGTGCGTTGCCACCCTTTGGGGGAATGGTTAGAGGAGGGAGAGGGAGAGGAGAGAGGGGAGGGGGAGATGGGCCTCCGGCACTCTCACTGACCGAACGAAATGCAACAATGCAAGCACTGTTACTTCACGTCGGTTTTCTATGAGAGGGTGGTACTACCCCGGACGAGCCGAAACAGTCCTTTGAAATGATGAAAACTTATGAGTTATAATATGTTCGAAGGATATGATAAATCGGGTCTTAGCCAAGTAGCAAATGTGCTTTCAGTCCGGTGAAACTGTGAACGCGCATGAGGCCAATAGTGTTAGTCAGTTCGAAAATAAAGAAACAGTTCAGTAACTTTTTCTCCTTTCATCTACACCTATTATACATCGATTAATACATTTCATTTGTTCACGAAGAAGTCACCAACTTTTGTAAACTATTTCTGTTTTTAACGAATTGATTGACATTTCAGGTGACGCCGACTTTTATCCAAACGGTGGTATGAAGCAACCGGGTTGTTACAATAACACCAATTCAATACTGTCACGTATATTACCAGCAGCGATATCCCCTAGTAGTAAGTCTATTTTATAATAGTTTCGTCAAATAAAACGCGTTTGTAACGCGCGTCGAAGTGTAATTACGTCGCGTACTAGCGCTACGCTAGAATGCCGCTTTGTGTTATACTATTGAAGCTGAAATCCATCATATAGAGAACGCATTTTAAAAGTACGCGACGCTCGTCAATGATATTATAACAAAAAAACTGTAGATACGTCATAAGCACTTCGACAGCGCCTTGTTAAAACTTGTCTAACTAGAATTATAGCTTACTTTTGATGGCTGTCCCGTCAATTCGCCCGTATCTAAGTAACGTATAAGCATTTCTTTTTCGCTATCGATATTGAGAATATGCCATTTTACATCCACCTTTTATCTAGGTCCGGTCCCTTCAAAATCTTACATCACTGCGACAACATTACACATATCACCTCCACATACATGCACGCATACACGCTTACACATGCAAGTGGAAGGGTTTTATTTTTTCCCTTATCAAACTGGAATAGTTTAGAAAATTATCTGATACGAAATATATATAAGAGTTGTTGAGGTATGTATGCTTGGTACACATATATGTTTCAACAACTCATATATGTATGAATAGTTAGTTTAGCTTAGGTTAGCTCAGATAGGTCGCGAATTACATGTATCAGGCAACAGCCTAAACTTCATCGTGCTACCTCAGCGGTTGGCCCAGCAGCAAAAGCGCCGCCGCCGAGCCCCGTCTTGTTGGGAGACAGCCGTGTACACACCGGCCGTTTCCTCTGTCCGCCGGACCTGTGCAATGAGAAGGTGGGCCCTTTCTACTATAGTATATTATCTATGGTGGGCCCTCCGACCCATCTTCCCTGATCCAGTTACAGTGGGAGGAGGCGGTCAGTATTGGCTGTGTTCGGTGAACACTGTTTTTCTAAACTCGTGGCTAGAGACTCCGCCTTGTCTAAACTATCGAACGCGGGAGGCAAATCGGCGCCTCTATCGAGAGAGGGCATAGGAATAGTCACGTCTGACTGTTCGTACGAGCGTTCAGTACGCCAAGTGAGTCGGCCGGATATTCTCCAAAAGCCTTTCCCACCTGTCGGCCGGATCTCAGAGAAGAGCTTTAACCTGTTTACGTAATAATCGTAAGTGATCGCGATTCTCTACGTAAGTGTCGTGAGCTTGAGTCGCGGCGTTCATTCCCGTTATCAACGCTCTCACGTCGTCCGGGAGTATAAAGCGGCGATCGTTCACCGCTTGTACCTCTTTCGAGTGGAATATCGCCTCTAAATCGGATGTTAATAGCTCTCTATTCTGCGACAGATACGAGGATACTAGTCTGGCCACGATGGCCACAACCCTCGTGGTCAGGTGCATAAGGAGGTTGGGCCACAGAGTGGCCCTCGAGAAGTCGGTCTTCTTTTTCTACTACTTTTTCATGGGCCTCGGTGGGGGCCACCTCCTGGGGCCCACATTGTGGTGGAGGGCGCCCGGATCAGGGTGGGGACCCAGATGAAATATATGGGCCTCACTCTGGATGGGCGCTGGCGGTTCGAGCCCCATTTTGCGGGGCTCGGACCACGAATTGCTGGGGCAGCGGCAGCACTCGGCCGTGGCCGGCCGGCCGTGGATGCAGGACCTGGCGGACGTGCGCTTCGGGACGTATACCGTTGACGACGTCCGGCCGGTCCTGCGAGACTGGATCGGGAGGGAGTTTGGCTCCCTGACGTTCCGACTGGTGCAGGTGCTCACCGGACACGGTTGTTTCGGGTGGTACCTGCACCGGATCGCACGC
>MU160220.1:76771-95171 GCA_015888305.1 Antheraea pernyi
CTCCGCCAACAGAGGACCGGCAGGAGGAGGCGGCGCTTTGCCCAACTCCTCCTGCCACCGTAGCCGGACCTGAGGGGCCCATTTCATTGCATAGGTCCGGCGGACGAGGAGGGGCAGCCGGTGTGTGACCGGTCTGCTCCTCTATCGGTAGGAGCCCGGCGGTCACGTTCCGCCGGGCGGACCGTGGGGGCGACTCTACAAGGTTGATTAGCTTGTTCGATCCCTTGCCGCCCCCACAAAACGGTGTATCGGTACAGCGTGGTGTTTTAGTCTGTGTGAGTCAGACATAACCCACCCTCTCCCCCGTCTCAGATAGGTCACGAATTGCCTGTATCAGGCAACAGCCCAAGCCGAGGTGTGCCGTGCACCCTTGAGCTAGTTGTCAAATAAAATCGGCTGAGTGCCTTAAGCGCTCGCCTTAGTAGTCCGGTGAAGCTGTTAAGACCTTACTAGGTCAATTGCATAGACAGTTCGAATTAAAAAAAAACACCTTTTATCTAAGACAGTGTGGCGTTACAATATTATTTTACATATGTGTGCGTTATCGTGCCATTTTGTAGGTGGTAGATCCATGCTGTAGCTATTAGTAGTTACAGCATGAATGAGTCGGCTCGCTCGGAGTAGTACCACCCTCTCATAGAAAACCGACGTGAAGTAACAGTGCTTGCATTGTAGCGTTTCGTTCGGTCAGTGAGAGCGCCGGAGGCCCACCTTCCTTCTCCCTTTCCCTTCCCCCTTTCGCTACCCCTACCCCCACCCTCATACACAGGCTGGCAACGCACTTTCGACTCCCCTGGTATTGCTAGTGTCTATGGACGGTGGTGATCACTTAATATCAGGTGACCCAATTGTTCGTTTGCCTGCTTTTGATATATAAAAAAAAAATTGTCAAAGTATCATGTACGTAACGTATTTACCTCTTTTTAGTTATAATATCATCCTCTTTTTAGTTATAATATCATTGAGTACAAGACAGCGCGGCGCTAGTACGCGACGTAATTACACCTTGACGCGCGTTAAGAACGCGTTGTGTTTGTCGAGCCCTTAAATAATTATTAACTAGGAATAATTGTTATTATTTTCATATGAATTAATAAATTCTAATGGTTAGTTGAGGATTAAGCAAGATGAGCACATTTAGTTGAATAAGCCAGCCATTTAAAGTTTAGTTCGGTGTAAAAAGAACCGAAAAAATTACTAACAAACCTATACTAACACAAAAACGTTGAAACCTACAGGTTGTGTATTGTCTACTTCATTCTATTTTACTTAGATATCCGTTGAATTTTGAATGAGTCTATTGGCTGATTTTGTTACTGGGGACATCCGAGAATTTCATCTTTTACATTTTCTTAAGGGAAAATGCGGGCGGCGTTCCGTCCATACAAACGTATTCCACACTTTTTCACCTGGATAATGGATACTACAGCAAATATTGTTATAGCATATAACCTATATCTACCACTATCATGCCCCTATCTTTTGATTATATCCATAAATACATTATTATAAGAAATATTATCTAAAATTAATAAAATCGCGCCCGGTTTTACCAATGTTTTCAAACCTCTAGCAAAAATAATTTAGGAATATAAGCAACAATAGAAAAACCTAAAATCGTAGCCAAAGTACTTCTTATTTTACTTCTGAGAAAAAAAAAAAACTATAAAAATCAATCTATTTTTGGTGGAGGAAAGTGGGGAATGTTGTTTTCGTGTATTTTTTGTAGGTATAATTAGTTCGAGCTGCAGTTGTCTCTCTTTCGCGCGCTATTTGATAACTCAGGCAGAGTGCGACAGCAATAGATTCCCGTTTTAACTTATTCTTCAATTTTCTTGCAGACACCATTTTCTAGTGTCGCTGTGATTTCCTTTTGTAATTTACTTTGGATTTCGCTTTTCAAATGGGATACTAACATATGCGAGAAATAGCCTTCATTCCATAAGATCCGTTAGCATTATGCAGCATTAATTTGTTTCTTGTAAGTTTTTTAGTAATTTTCAAATATTGGTTGTTATGCTATTAATAGATAGAACTTAAAGTGACCTCTTGGTGTAATAATATAGTTATTATAAGGGCTTTTACTGTGGGGGCACGCAGTGCACTAAAAGGGAAATACGAGAATATCGAAAAATTACCGAAACGAAAAGTTGGTTTTCGTTCTGAAAATTTTAGAACAGTATATTACTATTATATGCCGAAAGTACCCAAAATAGCGAGGTGTACATTTTTTCCACTTTTTGAGATACAAAATTTATGCACTTACAACTTTCAAAAATTAGCGTGTCCTCAAAAAAGAAGTGACAAAAATAGGCCCGATTATTATGAAGTTTACGAATTATATAGTTCACTTTCGTTTTAGGGTTGACATTTGGTTCTAAAAATATACTAATAACCTCATAATATCTAAAACCTACTACAATACACGGTTTTAGGTGTGATTTGGTTAGATTTGCTTGTCACAGAAGAAACAGTTTCAAAAATAGGTTGTCTATTTTTAATTTTGATAACTTTCATGTACGATCAACTATTTCGTTTTTTGTGTTGACAATATTTTAGTTCCTTGTCTATTGTTTTCGCAAGAAAAGCTGCTGATAGGTTTTTGAAAGGAAGTTATAGCCAAATTGTTTGTATTTGAAAATTATATAAATAAGTACTAGAATTATTATTTAACAAAGATATATTTTCACAAATTACAGAGATACAACAAGCGATATGCAGCCACGGTCGAGCGTATTTACTGTTCACAGAGTCTTTGATTAACAATAACTGTTCGTTCCTCGCTTACAAGTGGAATTTGACGTATGAAGGGTGAGAATATACTTTTTTTTTAATTTCATAGTTTATGAAACTGTAACTAATGTTTGTTTATTTGTTTATTATCTTCGGAATTCCTAATCCAATTATAAACATTCTATAACAAATGTGAAGCCACACGACGTTATGTGATTTAAAAGATGTAATGTAATTATGATATTTCATTGATATCTCATATAAACATCAATCAAAAATAATGTATTCAATTAGGCCCTGAAAAGGCGCTTATGAACGTCAAAGCTTCCACCGGTACGGATAAACAACCCTGTCATCGAGAAGAATCGGCAAGCACGTGCGAAAAATTATGACTCATTGTCACGTTCCGTCTGAGTGCTCGGTGCAAGCGAGAGTGCGGACCAAGCGACAGAGAGGCGCGATCGGCCTGAGCGTTTGGCTTATATAGCATCTATCTCTTTTCCACTCTATGGGCCGATGCGTCCGATTCGTTATCATGTAAAATTGTCGTTCGTCAACCGACTTTACAGACAACTAATTTATTTTTAAAGTTATTTCCATGTTGTACAAATAATATAGTACGTATTCATACCTAAATTTATATTCAGAGAGGTCAAAAAGATTGATGATGTCTATAAGTACATTTTTTAAATTGTTTTCTCACATTTTGTACAGGACCGGCATGATCTAAATAATAGAAACTGTAACAAACCCATCTCTCAGACTTAGCAAAACCAGTAATAGTTTCTTAGGTAATAGTGTTAGGTTTAAGAATAAAGTCCCAAAACATATTAACCGTTCAACCGGGCTTTAGTGTCAAAAGGCTTTTATAGAGTGGATCAGTATGTTAACGATAGTGAAGTCTGGTATTGACTCCTCTCTGGATATTCACTATAAACGATTGTAACGTATAATCTTTTCAAAATATATATATGTTAAAAGTTTCTTGCCGGTCCTTCTCGACGAATGGGTTGTTTTCCGAACCGGTGGTAGTTTTGATATTCACAAGCGCCTTATTAGGGCCTAAACTAAAGAGGAGTGCGATGCTCGCGCGATAAAGTAACACACAATCTTACATCACTGCGACAACATTACACATATCACCTCCACACACGTGCACACGTACACGCTTACACATGCAAGTGGAAGGGTTTTGTATTTTTCCCTTATCAAACTGAAATAGTTTAGAAAATTATCCGACACGAAATATATATAAGAGTTGTTGAGATATGTATGTTTAGTACACATATATGTTTCAACAACTCATATATGTATGAACCTCCTTAGCTCAGATAGGACGCGAATTGCATGTATCAGGCAACAGCCCAAGCCGAGGTGTGCCGTGCACCCTTGAGCTAGTTGACAAATAAAATTGGCTGAGTGCCTTAAGCGCTCGCCTTAGTCGTCCGGTGAAGCTGTTAAGACCTTACTAGGTCAATAGTGTAGACAGTTCGAAAAAAAAAAAGTCTTTTTGATTTGATTTGACTGGGTGTATTTTTTTTTATTAGAGTGAACGCGAGCGTAAGAATGACATGTAACAGACCAGGTCTTTGTTCAGAGATGGGTATTAAGTCCGCTGGGATCGACGGCGTGTCGCGAGCTATTGGCTCCTATTTCACAATTACCACTGAAAGAGAACCATATTGCCGTGAGTATAAAAGTTAAAAGTATGTAGGGTGGGAGTGAATATAGATTTCTTATAAAATACTAGCGGGACCGGCGGACGTTGTCCTGCCCTAATTATAAACAAAACCGTGACAACCATACACATAAACTTTCCTCAGGAATCACTTAATCTACTGGTGAAAACCGTATGAAAATCCTTTCAGTAGTTTTTGAGTTTATCGCGAACAGACAGACAGACAGACGTGGCAGAGGACTTTGTTTGACTTTAATTACGATAGCAATTCTTCATTACATCTTGCAAGTGTTGAAACATAGCAGGAGACTATAGGGGCATAGACCTCTTCTAGAAGGAATCTATGGGCATAATCACCACGCTGGCATGCGATAAATATTGGCGATTTCAAACTCTGAGTCTCTAAACTCTCTTTTTTTTAACGTGGGGAGATCCCTTATGGATACTCATCCTCCCGGGGAGAGGGTGAGTTATGTCCGAGTCTCACGGACTAAAACCCCACGGTGTACATCTGACCGTATTGGTGGGGCGGTAAGGGATCGAACTGAGCTAGTCCTCTTATAAAGCCACCCCAAGAGAGACTTACCAATTTAAATCAGTAAATGTACGCGAATTCTCAAAAACTCATTGGTACATGTCGGGGTTCGAACCTGCGGACATTGGATTGTCATTGCATAGGTTAAATCGCTCGGCCAACATGACTTATCTGTTCATATTGTTTTTAAAAACCTAGCACGTTTCTGCTAATAATAATGAAGTGATAATCGGTTACTAATTATAGTAGTTTTTAACTCTACGCCCGATCAGGGCGAGATGAACGGAAGTTGAGACGGAGATATAAGTTAGTGAAGATAGAAAGAGAGACAGAGAGAGTTACGTTTCGTATTATCAATGAAAAGCCATAATAAATTTAAATATTTACATGCATATTATACATATATACGTACAGATAGATGGAGCTAAAGAAGTTTTACTTCAGTCGTGTACTCTAGCACACTCGTTTTTACTATCACGGCGGGAAAACGTCCGCCGGTAAACAAGTTATACATTTATATACATATAGACAGTCGTGTGGTCTAAAGCCAGTTAAAAGCAAGTTTTTTTCTTTTGCATCGGCTAGTGTCAACTTTCAACTTTATTCTTGTAGCTACAGAAAACCAGAGGCGTAACCCTTCACCGGATCTTCTTAAAGACTTACGGTATGGGTTTACACTGGACGGCTCTGAGCCTATAACGACAACAGCGACACCAGCATACGCTGACCCCGACGTAATTGATTCCGTAGTTGATAACGAAATCAGTAGCACCACTCTTAGCCCGGTCAGACGCTGGTTAAGGAATTTGTTTGGATAGATGATATATGTCGTTACATTCCAAAATGAGCTAAATCCAATTTTAGCCGTTCCTAATCTATCTAATATAAAAAATCTTTTGTTTGTTTGGTTGAACACGCTAAGCTATGGAACTACTGGTTCGCTTTGTAAAATTATTTCAATGTTAGATAGCTCAAAGGCTATAGGCTATATATCATCACGAGAAGACGAATTTGTAGGTGGTAGAGCCACGTTGAAGCTATTGTCGGTTTCAGCATGAATGGGTCGGCTCACGTTATTGGTTTCAGCATGAATGGGTCGGCTCACCCACCCTCTCATAGAAAACCAACGTGAAGTAACAGTGCTTGCATTGTTGCGTTTCGTTCGGCTAGTGAGAGCGCCGTAGACCTACTTCCCTTTCCTCCCAAACACAGGCTGGCAACGCAGTTGCAACTCTCCTGATGTTGCAAGTATGTATGGACGGTGGTGATTACTTAACATCAGGTGACCCGCCTGTTCGTTTGCCTGCTATTATACAGATATATAAAAAAAAATAGGTGCGGATTACCAATGAAGAATGTTTCAAACTCGGGCTTATTTTAGCCTTTTGAGAGCTTCCGCTGCATGTTGGCTTTAACCCAAAGTAACTATTTCGAGCTGACGAAGTCGCGGACAGAAGCTAGTATTTTAATAAATTCCTAATATTGTACGTTATTTTTCGAGATTTTCAAATTTTGTACTTGTAAAATATGAAGATCATAAAAAAAAACAAATAACCTTACGGACGGCAAAGTTACAACTTCCTTCTCGGTGTATAAAAACTGTAAATGAACGATTAAAATTGAATCGGCCGAGTGCCTTAATCGCTCGCCTTAGTAGTCCGGTGAAGCTGTTAAGACCTTGCCAGGTCAATAGCGTAGTCAGTTCGAAAAAAAATTGGATTTAACTCATATTAAAATGTAACGACGCATATAATTTAAGTGATTTGGATATACAATTGTACACTATTTTGGCTTTAATTGTATTTATAAATTAAAATTAGTTAAATAAAAAAACTGAAAGTACAAACTAGATATTTGATGACTTTATGTTATACGAAGAGAATATAATTATTTAAAAGTAATTTGATTTAAGAAATTTTATTATACAGTATTGAGAACTTAATACACCAAAGAGTCTATAAATATGTCTTATGAAATTTATTTATATTTTAAGCATAAACTATTATTTTATTGAAACTTAAATTGAAACCGACCTTGAAAATGGAACATTTTTCTGATTTTGTAAACTTTATTGTTTATCGAATATTTATTTTTGGAAGCGGTAGGACCGAAATTAAGAAATATAGTGTTATTGTTCAGTTTTACAAGCTTTCCCCGGTGATTGTCCATTATAAGGGTACGGACAACCTGGACATTTCTCTAAGGCGAAAAATGAAAAACATTTTTTGGTTAAATACGGATAAGTATTGATAATTAATTTCTACTGTGTTGTATGTGTTTTATTGTATATTGTGCTTTAAGCGCTCGCCTTAGTAGTCCGGTGAAGCTGTTGACCTTGCTAGGTCAATAGCGTAGTCAGTTTGAGAGAAAAAAAATTACCATATTTTCCATTAATTTAATGTTACTAGTAGTCATACAGTGGTCAAGGTTCGAACATCATAAGGAGTTAAGATATTTTGCTTTACATGGTAATATATAAATAATCATGACATGTGTTTCTTTTTGGGTATTTTTTTCTAAATAGTAAAAACTTTATGGAGTATCGTACAACCACAGTATAAATATCTCTTGTATTTATACTGTGGTACAACTATCGTAGATTATAGATGTAAGGAGCGTGAAGATGATGAATAGAGACTAATAATTTAAAGTTTCGTCACGTCTATGGTAAAGAAAAATGATGTTATTCGTACATTAATTATATTGTACAATCTTGTAATTGTGTAGTTATAAGAACTGATAATAAGCATTCCTGAAAATCATTTTAATTATTTTAATTGTAATTATAGTTGTATTTATTAACATTGTGTTAAGTGTTATTTAAAAGTAATTAAAGAGCATTTAGATAAATTCAATGTGTTTTTTTTTTCATACTTTTCATAGCTTGAAGAATATTGAAATTGATGCGCCGCAGCGCTATCAAGTGGCGAGTTAAAGTAGAACGGATAACTTAAAAACATATTTATATTTCACAATAATATAATAAGATTATATTTCGTAACTAAAAGGGTGTAAAGGGTGTCGAAGTGGGGTGTAAGGGTGTCGAATAACATCTAAGACTTGAGACACCCAAGCCAACCTCACCTGCATGTGGTGCACCCTGCTGAATAACGAACGAGGCAATGGCGAAAGCGGGGTGGTAGGGTTGTACAGCCTGACTGGGTCGCAACCACCATGTATATGGCGAAAAAGCCCGTCATAGTGATTCGCGTCTGCGGGTCGCGTTTCGGGATCAGCCTGTGCATATCCAGCTTTTCGCAGGCCGGCATGACAGCGGCGACCGGCGATGGATAATGTGTCACTCGGTGGTTACCGTTGTTTTTGGATTGTACTGTGTTTACCATCAGGCACAGTGCAGTCATTTTGTCGTGCTACTATAAAAAAAACTAATATGTTATAAACAGGTTGTATTATATATTTAGTGGAAACAAAGAATATACCTAGTAAAATTATGGTATGGCTAATAAAGCTTGAGAAATGAATCGATCGAGTGTAATTGTCGTCGAGATATCGGGAATGCTGACTACAAATTTCAGGATTTCCAGTGTTTAAACTCTTGAAACGGTTACTTTGATATGTTTTTCCTGTTTCCTCGCTTGGTAAAGTAACCTATAATAGTGCAAATTCTCATCAATATCAGTTTACCGTATTTTGGAAGTTACTTCGAATAAACAAAAGACTTTTCAATTTGATTTCTACGTATAGATTAATAAGTATCAAGTGAAAGGTGGTTTTATATAGTTAGTAAACATAGTAAACATAATCATTATCAAATCACTTACATGTATCAGTTTGAACATGGCGTTAGTGTAATATGTAATTAGATTCACAAGAAACGCACTCAAATACTGTCAGAATGTAAGAAAGAGGAAAGAACAAGGGGCAAGATTTCCCATGCTGTTGTGTTACGCGCGGCGAATTCAAAGTTGGACGGCTGCTGTTCATTCAACACTTTGTAACACGAGTGATTATATTGTTCATTTTGTACGACATATTATCTTTAACAGAGTTGGATTCAGTAAAAATGTGTGTTCTTTTTATCTACGAGGCAAACGAACAGGCGGGACATAGACATTAGCAACACCAGGGGAGTCGCAAGTGTGTTCCCAGCCTGTGCTTGGGGAGACTGACCGCACGAAACGCAACAATGGAAGCACTATTACATCACATCGGTTTTTTGTGAGGGTAATACCCCGGGCGAGCCCAGCCATTCATGCTGAAACCAGTGCTTCGGCTTCGGCGTGGCTCTATCACATACTAAAACGTTTGGGTTAGTACGATTCGCAAATTTGGAATCTAGGGAATTAATAGCTGGCACCAAAGATTTTAAAGTGCGTTGTGAAATTTATATGTCCAGTACGAATAAACATTTTTGTATCATTTAGAAATATTTTCCCTGTAAATATTTATAGTTTATATACTAGCTGTTGCCTGTGGCTTTGTTCGTGTTAATGTAAATTTTAACTATTCTTCGGGAACAGTGGGTACATTTCTTCAGGGTGAAAGTATGCCTTTTCTGTACCCCCGAATATTTGTAATATATAATTTGTAAGGAAGTACAAATTGACATTCTGAGAATATCTCTCGAACCAAAATAATCTAGCGTCGTATAAAAATATACGACATATATATTTGATATAAACTCGCTTAAAACAAAATATGGGATCAGCATTTTAGCTGTTAAACCGTAAATAGTTAAATGGTAAGTGAACATAACTTCTTAATAATTTTCTGCCATCTTTAATTCTTAAATATAAATTATATACTGTGTCGCTTGTTTCTTGGTAAATATATGCTTTTCATTACTATGTCAATAAAATAATTTAATTTTCATTGGTGTTTATTTTCATTCAAAATAACATACAACTTTATTTTGTATTGGTTATTAAGACGTTCCTTGTGGAGCCAGTTTTACCTTTGGGTCGAATAGGTTTCAATATGTAGCTTGTTAAGTGCTTTGTAGTTTGGCAAAGATAATATGAGTTTTGTGTATCCGCATCGGTCATAGTTCTAGCTAAAACATCTTCGTCCACAATTAGTAGTGAACGGTTTAAGGACTTACTGAGAGGCAACATTCCATATCTAAGTGTACCAGATTCCTGAAAATACTCTGTAAAGAATACTCATATAAACATTCTAAGGATAAATATATAATTCACCAAGTTATAGCATAGTTTCTAAATTCGGTAATGTAGAAAAGATTATAAACAGAGATAAAAATATTATCAAATATTCGGATGGAAGATAAAACGATTTGTACTGATTATACCCGTATTCCAACGATGTTAATGTATGATCTACTGTAACAATCCATAGCATGTAATATGTATCCGTTGAATTATAAAAACCCATTCACACAGTGTCGATTAAAAGTAACGCTCAGAAAAGGCCGCAATATACATACATAGTTATACGATGAAGTTATGATTTTGCAAATTCAATCTTATATGAATGATTTAAAGTTGTTTGTACAAGGACGCAAGCGACGCGAGACTATTTGAAATGGCTGCATAATGCACTCATTTTTGTGTGCCGACTGTGAGACGTTAAGTGTGCATTTTGGGTTTTTTATATCAATGTATGTATTCATTATAGTTTAAGAAAATCTCATTCAGTATATAGGTACTGGACTGTAATAATTGTATATTTGCTTCTCATTTGATGTTCAAGTCAGTCATCAACTTATTTTACTGTTGTAAAGAGAAAAATTTTGATATTTTTTTTAATGGACAGATTCATAAATTTTTTAACTGATTTAAAAACTTATTTTACCCATACAAAGCTACATCATCAGTGAGTATTTTATCCTCAAAATATATGTTAATGCGAGAGAAACCGCGACTAAAATCTAGTATTACTATAAAGAGGTAATGTTTGTGAAAATATGTATAGGAGGTAACCTCCGGAGTTACTAATCCGATTTGAAGAATTATGTCACCAATGAAAAGCTGTGTTCATGACGATGGTTGCAAGTTATGTTTTATTTTTATTATTCAATTTCATATTCCCAGCTTCTGCCATATTCAGTCTTCTTCTACTTGCTTTTGTCCCACCTAAGTAGGTCGGAACAATATGTTTTCTTTTTTCAAGTTGAGCGCTGAGGACGCCTGCCTCTCGTCCTCCAGCTCCCGTGCCTGAATACAAAAAACATAACCTACCTTTTTTCTCTTTTTTGTCTTTTATGGTACTTAAAACTAGGCTTGGAAAGGTATTTTTTCAGTCCGACACAATGGCAATCGTCGATGCGATTATTTATCAGCGTGACGGTCACCGTTGTCTCCGAAGTGTATCGTATTTTGTAACAGGCAAGTATTGCACAGTAATTTAGCTAGTTTAAATATAAATAATATGCCCAATTTCAAAGCAAATGACTCAAATTCAACAAAAATTCGGACATCTTGTAAGATTAAATAAATTTGGTACACGTTGTACGATGAAGGAAAGCCTCGTGACGATGTGAAGTACATTATTTAAAAAAGAAGCAGAATATCAAAAACTCCAAACAAAAAAAAACTGACGAACACGGTACGACTCGAATATTTTGCTACGTGGCTAATTCGGTTCCTGGCTATAAAATTGGTTAAGGCAATAAAATACCAACAAATAATAGTGTGTTTCCTTATAAATATTTAGTTAGTTTAGTTAGTATTTAGTTAGACATATTTAGTTGTCTAAAGACTGCAGGATTGACGTACTAGAACATGAGGCGTAACCTTACCTCTAAGGGGAAAACTAACTTCCAGCTGGCCCGGGGTAGTACCACCCTCTCATAGAAACACTGACGTGAAGTAAGAAACAGTGCTTGCATTGCTGCGTTTTGTTCGGTCCCCTTTCCCCATCCTCCTCCCTCCCATTCCTCTTCTCACTTGCAACTCCCCTGGTATTGCTAGTGTCTATGCACGGTGGCGATGACTTAACATCAAGTGAACCCTCTGTTCGATTGCATCCTACGATATTAAAAAAATAAAACTTATAAGGAATTATCGTCGTATATAACTTTAGCCTAATACATAAAAGCAACTGTATAAGGTTGAATTTGTAATGCTACCACCAATAACATTCATTGTTATAGCAACGAAAGCTTTATCGATAGTATCAAATAGGTTAAATAACAACGAAGTAATAGTAGTAACTGTTGTCTTTAACTAATAGGATCAGTTCAGAACATAGAAATAATAAATCATGGGTAATACAGAGAGCAATGTTACTAGTGGTGTGAAGAAACAGGCTGGAACATCACAACAGAAACTTTATAAACTCGTCGACATAAAAGGTAAAGAATGTAATATTAAATGTAACATGTTTGGATTACCTTGTTACCATTATCCTGCTCAACTGTAGTCGGCAGAAACCATTTTTCCTCATTCATTTTGCTCTGTTACGTGTAATTAATCTATTCTTAACTTCTTCGGTGTTATTCTATTTCTATAATCATTCACGTTCATACTTACCACTCTTCCAGTTATATGATTTTCATCCATTTTCGTGACGTGTCCATATCACTCTTATATATTACTCATTATCTTCTTTGTTACTGATGCTATCATTTTTGCATATGTAAGGATCTATTCTTTTTCATATGGAATTGTATTTGATCAATACCTAGACGTTAAATACAAATAAATGCGTTGAAGCGAGAGCGAAGTAGCTCTAAAGTGTAGCCACTAATAAGCTAATAAGGCGTTCACTTGCCTTACCTCTGTATTGTAGTCCCATTGCAAGGTATTCCTTCATCGAAAGTTTCGTATCATCGTAGGGGTTAAATCCATGTTCTCTCGTGGTTTTTAATTCTTTGTAAAAAATTATAGGGGGCGGTCTACTTGTCGACATGATGAAGCGAGCATTGCAGAACAAGCAGTACGCAGAGATCGATCACGCGATCAAGACGAAAGTTGAACCGTTCCTGTACAACAAAGGAAAAGGGCGTTACATACCTATATCACATTTAGTTCTGTTGCGGAATACGGAACGAGCTAGACATAAGCTAGTATGTTATTATTCAATTTTGGTCATGAGATAATACTGAATAACGACGTGGTTTCACATGGTAACATGTTAAGCTTACACAGAACTGGATTTCTGATATGTCTTCTGCCGTAGAGTTTCACTTTGACAATTGGTTAGGTGGGCTTTAGAAAAATGCTTATCACCTTGTATCTTTCATCGAAAGTTCAAGTTCACTAGATTCGAACTTAAGTCGACCGAATTGATGTCTGAACAAACTACGATTGAGATTCATCCCTGCTAAAAAAAATCCGAATCGACTACGCTTTTGGACTGACGGGTCTTCACAGCTTCACCGGAATTCTTTTAACATAAAACCAGTAATAGTTTCAGCGTGGCTCTACCACCATTAAAAAAATACTAAACGTTAATTAAACCAAATTACCATTACCAAACGTGTTCGTACAACTGTACAGCTAGCTCTTTATTTAGGCTTATCGCATTAACCAGTCCACCAACCAAACGATGTCACTTAAGATCTCATACAAAGGGCAGAAAACGTAAAAAAGTTGTAGTTCGGTGAAGCTGTTAAGACCACGCTAGGTCAATAGCGTAGTCAGTCCGAAAAAAAATGTATTCGACACCTTGACCGTTAGACAATGGAGGCGGTTGTTACGTTTCGAGGTTAAAATTTACATATTTATGCTGTAAGAAATACCTAAATGTCGCGAAAAGACAAATAGTTAGTTGGCTTTACAAATAATAACGATGTTGCGTTTCGTGTACAAACAACTAATTGATGGTTTTAATGATGTTATGAAACAAACTGTGATATAAAATTTATATTTTATTATCGAACTAGCTGTTCTCGCGACTATGTCCGCATAAAATAGTTACTTTGGGTCAACACGCAGCGAAAGCTCTCAAAAGGAAAAAAAAAACCCGATTTTGAAACATTCGTAGAATTTTTTTTTTACTTTTTTCACAAAACTGACATAGAATATTAGAATATTCTTTTTTGTTTTAAATATAAATTTAAATAATACAATTCAAGGAGGAATCTAACAGTAACTTAACGCTCCAGTTGAAGATATACCGATCGTTAAGTACCTATAGGTGGTTTAGTCCACTTTAGAGTCCGTCCGCTATATTCAGAAGGTTGTTATCAAATATTAAATGTGTAACGTGTAACACATGTAAATACTGATTAATGTATTTTTGTTTCATTAATATTTATCATAATTAATTTGCCCTCGCTAAAATATGATATAAATTAATAAAATATAGATTAACGGGTTAAATATTTTCGCAACGTTTATTAAAGGAAGCTAATATCACTTATGTTAGATATTTTGCGAGCGGGTAATAAAAAAAATGATTGATGAATGTTATTTATCATGCTATAGGAACGGCCCACCCTCGCCGCGAAGTGATGACGAGCTTTTTCCTGTTTTTATAAAATTTCAGTATAATTAAATACGCATACATCAATTACCTAATTGAATACACTGAGAATCGATTTTCAGGATTCAGTATATGTTTATTTTACGGCAGTATTCGTGACATGTTTGTTGGTGTTGAGCTTAAAGGTTTATTAGGTGTATTAGTTTGCATTCATTACTGTATGAAATTAAAAAATAGTATAATAATTAGGGATTAACTTGCCATTATAAAGCTTAGGTTAACTCAGATAGGTCGCGAATTGCCTGTATCAGGCAACAGCAAAGCCGAGGTGTATCGTGCACCCTTGAGCTAGTTGTCAAAATAAAATCGGCTGAGTGCCTTAAGCGCTCGCCTTAGTAGTCCGGTGAAGCTGTTAAGACCTTAAATGGTCAATAGGGTAGTAAGTTCGAAAAAAAAATTGCCTTTATTATAAGAACCTTTAGGATTCGATCAGACGCTTTGGATCAGGCGGGAATTTTATCTTCGGATTATATTATGATAATGGTTAATTTACCAAATTATACAAACTTAAATATCATCAAGAACTTTAAGTTTATGTTCTGAGAATAGAATATGTTTTTTTTTAACTGACTACGCTATTGACCTAGCAAGGTCTTAACAGCTTCACTGGACTACTAAGGCGAACGCTTAAGGCACTCAGCCACCCGGAATATAGAATTGGCTCTATCTGTTCCTTAAGTTTTTGTTATGCAACAAACAGTCAAACGACTCTCTTTATGATATATAATTATATACATGTGTTTTTGTCTCAACAACGTTACGATGTTAAAGAAAGGGTTTAATGATAAGTACATTTAATATTAATTTTATAAAATAAAATCCATTTTCCATAGGTACTAATTTTATTCTATAAAATTTCTGACTTTGAATATAGGGTAAATGATCCAGAACGGCGGCGGTCACACGTATGTTATGAACATTATCATAAGCTTTATTCTTATTGTAGCCAAAATAATTTCCATTAAATTCTAAAAAAAAACATATCTAATTTTAAATAGGTACTACTAATTGAAATAAACGGCGCTCTTTATGATATCTAATTATATACATGTGTTTTTTGTCACAAAAAAGTTACGATGTTAAAGAAACCGTTTAATGATAAGTACATTTAATATTAATTTTATAAAATAAAAGACAATCTATTTTCCAGACTAATTTTATAAAATTTCTGACTTTGAATATAGGGTAAATGATCCAGAACGGCGGCGGTCACAAGTATGTTATGGACATTATCATAAGCTTTATATCTAATATTAAATAGGTACAACTAATTGAAATATAAATTACAGCAAAATAAACACATGGTTCTGATTCATTTGTTTTTGATATAGCTGCCGCCTTTACGAGGTATGGAGAATCCTGATGAAGAGTTTGATGTGGAAAAAGATTGGCCCATAGTTACACAACGAGAATATGAGGCAAACCCTTCTGCGTATAGGGAGTTATGTTGGGATGTTAAGGTAAATTATTGGGATACACATCATTTATTTATTTATTGGGAAGACTAAGTGTACGTCCAGAGTGGACGCTATAATCGATCGTCGCGTCCGGCGTTCGTTTCAAACGTATGCATTAATATGTGAGCGTCCTGAGTGGCGCGCGAGCGTCTCTCTTGGACGCTGGACGCACCGCCGAACGCAGATGCACTCAAGCTGTACACTAAAGCTATAATATATAATAATTAATGATTAGAATAGATACACCTAACCATTTACTAGTCCTCGTCAATAATATTTGAAAATTGATAACGAGATTTGATCGAAGAAGGCGTTAATTTGCGGAAACCCATCGGAAATCCATAAATTATCACTTCCAAACGAAAGTGCAAAGCAACGTCCGGTATAATATTGAACAAGATAAATAATTTATTCGTAATGTATCCTAAAAACTGCACACGATTCTATATAGTTTTGTTAATGTGGGTTTTCGTTGTTTTTTACCTTTTTTTATACCAGCTTGCCAAAATGAGCACAATGCCTGATGGAAAGTAATACGACTGTCGGTGGTTAAAATAGCAACGACAATCATCGCTATCATGCCGACCTGCAAAAGTGCCTCTTCACGCCTAGTTTGAACGACCCGATATCGTAGGAGGAAGGGAACACAAGTTGGAAGGCGATTACACATCTTCACAATACCAGAGATTATCGAACTTCTTCGTTCTTGCCGGGATGATTGTTACATTTGTTACTGTGAAAATTTGATTGGCTTTGATTTTATCCAATTATTTATGTGTTTTTTATTAAATTTAACTTCGTTATATAGTAATGCTATTAATTGTTGATTATTAATAATGAATTACGATAATGTAGTTATGAACCATAGAAATTAATTTAGTGAAAACAATTGTTTTATCTAATCATTTGATATTTCTACAATAAATGCGCCCTTTGAATAAATTAGAAAATTTAAAAGATTTAAAAAAACTTTTTTATTTTAAGTATAAAGTTATTATAGATGAACTGAGAGATGGTCACGGCTCTGCATGCATTATTATTTGATTTAAAAAATAGTTGAATAATAACAAAATTATAGAATAATACTACAAGGGCTATAGGTAAAAAAATGTGTTTTAATTTTGAAATAATGATATTCTTCATAGGAAAGAGGTGCAGTTGGTGAGACGATATTACACTTGTGTCTACTGAATGCAACGTCTCTGTTAGCTCATCTAGCAAAGAGATTGCTTCGTTTTTATCCGAAGTTAATCAATGATATTTACATAGGCGATGAATATTATGGTAAGTCAACTTTCAACGAGATGTTAAAAACAAGCTGATACTATACTTTAGCAAAAAAGTGTATCGAGGCTTTATTATATTTCGAGTCCAAGAAGGTTCGCCCGTGGGACCAGTACATACAGTTTTCCCGTATAGCAGCAGTGCTCGTGCAATATTCAGCCAATTTAGTACTTCTTTTATCGTTGTACTACAAACTGACGTTACCTACTGTACCTGATAGTGAATATATTGTAATAAACAAAAATAACGCCACTACCGAAAGATCTAGAATCTATTGTCATTCATCTCTGCCATAACATATCATTTGACTTGACGTATGGCGGTCGCGATGACACTTGTCATGTTCTATACCGAACTTAAAATAAATATACTCGAAAATTAATACGAAGTTTCTGTATCTACTTAAATCTTGTATTTTCGGAAGGTCATTAATTAAAATTAATGGTATTCTATTGGTCGCAATTCTACCATAATTAACTTTTTTTTTAGGTTTCAAGTTTAAGCTTTCGTGACAAAAAGTGTATAACTTATTATAGGTTAGATTAGTAGACGGACAGAAATTTATAACCATAGTAAGGACAAAAAACTAATGTATCTGAGTTTTGATTTGGCATGTCGGGGAAAAGAACGAGATAGTCGGCTAAGTTGGGTTTCGTATAGCGTTGTCTTTGTCTAATGGATTGTTTGATAGAGCATAAGCTTTACAATACTGAAGTAAATACTTCTCCCAAACATACCAAATCAGATGCCAGGCATTTTAACTAAATTGTAAAATTAAAATGTAAAAAAGAAACTCTTTTTTATTGATAGCACTAAAGTTTGTCAATAGCTAACAAAAACAGAACAAATCTATTGATAAAAAAGGGAGGAACAGATACTGAACTAGGTTATCTTCCTGTATAAAGAAATATATAAAAGAGAACATTAAGTACTGGACAGATAGAAGTACTTTATTTGTATTTGTTTTAGGCGAGTCAGTACTTCATATATCGATAGTAAACGAGGACCCAACGATGACAAAGTTCCTTCTAGATGCCAGTGCTGATCTCCACGAACGGTGTTACGGGAATTTCATGTGTCCGGAAGATCAGAAAGCCTCACGATCCGATTCCGTGGACCACGAATGGGTTAATGTGCAACCGGACACTAATTACAATGGGTAACTAGGGTTATCTTTTACTGCCATCGGTCTGATTAACTGACTGACTACAGGCCTAAATGGACTATAAAATCGGAGTTAAACTTTTTTAGTAGGACATAATTTAGAGTTTCCTAGTTTATTCTCATAGACAACTTTTAAAATTT
>MU160221.1:0-83295 GCA_015888305.1 Antheraea pernyi
TTAATTTGTTCAGTTTTTATACTGTTTGTTGTGAGTAGTGTATAATAATTTGTCATGATATCCATTGATAAGTATGTTAAGACAAAATCATTAAATAATAGTATCAACTTT
The DNA here is from genome assembly GCA_015888305.1 of Antheraea pernyi. Classification (NCBI taxonomy): domain Eukaryota; kingdom Metazoa; phylum Arthropoda; class Insecta; order Lepidoptera; family Saturniidae; genus Antheraea; species Antheraea pernyi. The sequence goes on from MU160221.1 coordinate 112, forward strand.
ATACAAGCGGAATTGGGAGTAGTAATTAATATTACTTTATAAGAAGGTACATGATATGAAAACGGTTAATAGTTACCATGTATATCACGGTAATAATGTGAATGATAGCCTAATTTAACCTACTATAATTTCCATTACATTTAATCGTCGTATTTCAGTCTCAAAAACTTTAAGAACGAGTACTAATTTATATGTATAAGCGGGGTTAGATGATGAAATATTTCCAAAAGAATTGTGTTAATTAAAATCAGGAAAGAAAATCTTCCTTTCGCTAGCTCAATGTTAACACGTTGGCAGCGGCACTATTTTTTTAGTTTTTTTCATTGCTGCGGTACGAGACGATTAATATCTTGTATGAAAACTATCATAATGGCGGTATGGGGTTTATTAGACCGCGTAACGTCTAAGAAACTAAAACTTTTTTTTGTGAAATTTAAAGAATGTGATTTTTTGGTATACTATATTATTAACTATGAATTGATTGACCTAAACCTTAAAGCGTACAGCGGACGGTTGGTGTAATAAGAATCTAGATTCGTATAACTCGTAAGTGATAACTATGAAAAAATTTATCTTATTCAAATTATATTTAAATAACGTATCAAATTCTAAATTACGCTTTCTTAGAGAATTTGAAAGGAAATTGTAATCAAAAGATAAAAATGGAATAAAACCAATTTAAAATATGAAATACTAAATCCTAGACGTTAATATCAGAACTGCAAATTAATCCAGAATGATGACAGAATAAATACAGGTACAGATAATAAGGATATAATTTTTAACCAACAAAGGGTCGAAAACAAACAAGTTGTCTGCGCGACTGAGCGGCCGCTTCCCCACGTCATTCGCAACCGGTAGCATCCTTTCAACGCTACCTCCGAGCAAACAAGCTACTGAACAAACAATTTTCCTTCAATTAATTATATGAAATGTTTCAGGAGTTGGCTTTATTTTGGTTTATAGATTCTTTTGTATTCATCGCTTATAAGTAGAGTAGTGTACGCCTATGTATTAGTTCTCTTCAATATTTTTGGCCGCTTTAAATATTGTTTAAGTTCGGGCTTGCGTGTAATAATTCAAGAGTTTAATATAAAACAATGTTAACATATTATTATAGGAATCTATAATTCTCATTTATTTATCCATAAGTTGTCTCGATGCTGTATATATATAATACGTATGTATGTTCTGCACTATGTACACAGTGCGGTCAAAATTTGGCAAGGACTGTGATATTCTTGAATTCGTTTTGGGAAAGTTTAACTTTGTTTTTATCTTTAAAGTAATCAAAGATAACAAAAGTAAGCAATTTAGAACATAACGATAGAAGCGCTTGAAAATTATCGATATCTCGATCTATCCAATTTTGCTTAATACAAGTATTTACTTGCCTTCATGTTAGACGAGGCCGTTTCTCTATTGGGCTAGACTATTTATGTACCGAATACCTTCGGTTAGCGTATATAGTTTTTATAAAAACGACTTTAAAACTATATAAACGATAAGTATACATGTTTATCATTACACATATATAGCTAAAATATAGTACGGAGTAAGTAATAAGTGACAAATATTTAAATTAATAAGTTTTGTAATTTTAATCCTTGCTTCAGGTATATGATAATATATCAAAGATTAGAGTAAGATCTTTCTATAAAAGTATATAATACTCTATTGAATATAATATCTATATAGAGAATACAATATCATTTGACGGTATAGAATACTCAGTGAATGATTTCGTCGTATTGTTAGAGACAGAAACCCACAAAAATGCTACTCAAAAAGATACTGAGTATAAAATAATGTAATCAACAAAAATGCTGTCTCAATTTCGTTTTTATTTAAGTCGCCTATCTACAGATGATGAATACAGTAAAAAGCTTTGTAATTAGGAAGTTGACTCAACATGAACTTAATAGCACTCGGTCTCCGTTGGAATGCCTTTATAAAACAAACGCTGAAGTACCACTGTGATTGCTATTGCTTGCCTTTCAAAATTACATAAATGAAACTGCGATATCATAAACAAAGCTGCAGCCGTAAATTTATTTATCAAACTTCAAAATCTATGTTATTGGAAGATAGATCCGTAGTTTCTACGTTATTATTATATATATCTGTTTGTATAAATAAAATGATACAGGTCTGCCATTGTGCGCGCATCACTCAAAAACGACTCGATTCGATATTTTTTGACGTTATAATGTCTTAAATCGATAAACGTCGGCTGCACGTACTAAAAGGCATGACTCATTGTCACGTTCCGCCTGAGCCGAGAGCGCGGAACAAGCGATAGAGAGGTGCGATCGGCCTATGCGTTCCGCTTGTGACGTATCTATCTCTCTTCCACTCTATTGGCCGATGCGTCCGAGTAGAGGAGAGACAGCGGCAGCACACAACTTACACAAGAACTGTTTTGTGAATTGTTGATCAATTTTATGGTAATAATTCAATTCATAAAAGTATGCAATTTTTCATCAATGTATCGTTATGACGTTATCACGTAAAATTATCGTCCGTAAACCGATTTTACAGACAATGAATTTTTTTAAATCTCATCGAAATACCACCCGTACCTAAAAAAAGTTTTTCATGATAGCTTCATTTAATATAAACTTATTATAGTGTCTTTTCTTGTCGTGGAGAAATGAGGTTAACGGTGTGGTGCTTATGTACCTAAAAAAAGTTTTTCATGATAGCTTCATTTAATATAAACTTATTATAGTGTCTTTTCTTGTCGTGGAGAAATGAGGTTAACGGTGTGGTGCTTATGTTTTTTCCTCTGTACATAAAATATATCGCTAAAATAATAAACTACGCAGACGAAATCGCGGGTATTATCTAGTTTATAATGATTGTACAAAAGGAAATCTCTTTTAAAGATGCATGCAATAGCAATGTCAAAGACTATATGTTGTTTATTTAGACTTTGTAACATAATTCATCCACTACTGCTATAAATATTATCCTCATAATATTTATCGTATTTGAAAATAATGTGTTGACAAACCTTTATCACTCTACTTTTTTAAACAATGTTATCTTGTCTCAGTTATTGTAATGTTAATCAAAGATTTAAATTAGTAAGAATAAATATTAAATTAGAAACACAAACACGGTAACACAATTTTTTTTCTCAAAACGGCAAAAAGGAAGACAGATATACCTTTTTTATTATGCTATTGAGTTAGGTAAAGTTTGATCAAGCTGTTTGACTTTATTTCGAAATATGTATAAATGAGGCCAAACGTCCCTTAATAAACGTTGGTATTGTTTTATCAGTTATTGCGATTCCGTTGCCGAGACACGTCCGGAATAAATTAAACTGCAATTTGGAGCATTTAATATGGAGTGTTGTTCGCGCTATGGCCTATAGTGATGTATGCCAGTGAGACGATATGAGCAGCATTCGAATGAGTACACAAAAGCGCTCGATCGTGTTGTACTACCCATTGGTAATGCATTCGTGCGAATGATTGTTACGTAGACACTCTCCCGGGATACCGTTTTGTTACAGTTGCTCTTACCTATGCTATAATTTAGCTGTAAATGCTCTAATTTTAATCGCAAATACAGTCGATTTACATACAGTTGGCGTACTTATGGTATGGTTGTTTCTCGACATATACGACGAAATAGTAAAGTAGTAGATAAATAATTATGCTGTAAATATTGTGCACTTAAATTTTATGATACGTTTGATGGTCTTATTTTTCAAAGTTTATATGCCATTATTTCGCAATAATGTTGTTGCGGATGGACCTTAATATTTTTTTTAATGATGTAATTGACTAAAATATTTGTTAATAAAAAGGCTGAAACGCGTCTTGTTTGCTGTTGATGTCAATTTTTATAATTAATAGCAGATTTATTAAGACAACATTATTTAATTGTTAATCAATATGTAATAGCTTTTTTTTATGATCACCACCGTCCATGTACACTAACAACACCAGAGGAGTTGCAAGTGAGTTGCCACCCTTTGGGGGGAAGGATTAGGGGAGGGAGAGGGAGAGGAGAGAGGAGAGCAGAGGGGAGGTGGGCCTCCGGCGCTCTCACTGACCGAACGAAACGCAACAATGCAAGCACTGTTACTTCACGTTAATTTTCTATGAGCGGGTGGTACTCCCCCGGACGAGCCGACCCCTTCATGCTAAAACCAGTAATAGTTTCAACGTGGCTCTAGCACCATTTAAATTAGCTCTCAAAGTAACTTGAATAGTTAATAATTATAAAGACCGAAACAGCATTTTTTTTAAAACTGTGCTTAAATTCAGAGTTTCCGTTTGTTTCTACTATATTAAAGAAATATTACTGTTCCGAGCTTTACTGTGTGTTTTAACAATTCATTATTTTTAAATAACAATAAAATACATTTATTACAGATACATAAAAGATGTTATGTTACAAATAATATTTCAAATGTACGTCACTTCTTTAAAAATTAAAGAATCGTGTGATAAAAGTTTAGTGCACTGCAGTAATAATATTATAATAATCGTTAGAGATAACTAGCACTCGCAACTAAGGACTAACGTTTATTGCATTTAGAGAGGATTCCATTGGATCATTATAGTACCTAACCAGGCATAAAGACCAGCTAGAGCTCGCTCAATTTGCTTGCAGCTTTGAGCTATGGACACATGACGCGTACACATAAACGGAACTGGCGGTCACCTCTGTACATACATACACCAATATACTTACTCTACGTGCCTATATCCTATACGTTTTCAACCATTTCACGGTTGAAATTGTTCCGTGCCTGCATTCCTGGTCGGTAACAGACGTAACAGTTCGCAGAACGTATTGCTACTTCAATGAAATAGAGTCCGTTGTACGAGTAACAAATTTCTCTAGTCGAGTACGGGCCGTTTTCAAAGGGTATTGCCATCTTCATGCACAGCGGAAACACATACTAAATTTATATATATATTTCGATATAATAATTTACAGATTTCATGATTACGGTGTAGATATGTGTGATTTGTTTTTGCATAATGGAACATGTGAAATAAACCAGACGATAACTCGCTTATATTGCATGGAGTAGATTACATTTATTCTATCTATCGTTCATTTTAATTACTCCTATAATATCATGTTAATTAATGTGGATCTGTTTGTCAGTTTTAACATTAATTTGTTACGGTTAATACAAATTTACTTTTCAGAAATTAAAAAAAAGAACAATTTTGTTGTATCCCTTAACTTTCGTATCGTGAACAATGTATTTAGTTAGTCAACGGTGTCCGCTTATCTCGTTAATAAGATTTTATCTTAATTATTTTTCAGTGTTCCTCGTAAATTTTATTCCCAAGAGTTGCTGAGCCATTCCGTGGCGGAAACATCCTTTTGCAGCTTAATTATTTCCGTTTTTTACTGAGTTCAATATTCATTCGGATTTTCGTCGAGAAGACATTAAAATTCATAACTGAGCTATTATACTCGTCAACATCTGGCGCGACTTGAAGCTTTTTATATTAAAACCTCGGAATAAGATTAATTAATTAAAATAGGTTCTCAAACTGTTTGAAACTATTACATTTCTATACAAACTAAATATCTATTTGAAATAAAATGAGATTTAAGCATTTGAGTGTCTGTTTAAAGTGATTTAATTGTTCACAATCTAGGACAAGCAATTAATTCGTAGTAATTTACGTTGTGATATTTATAAAATCACCAAATAGTACATCGTTTTAAACTCATGCCTTCCCTCAGGTTGTTATATAGTTAATTTTAGTATTATTACACACTTACGTTTTTCTTATATTTTGTTAATGACTACGTCCGGTACCGCTACGACACACCCGAGAGGCGAGACTACAACGCCAAATGAGGGAGCCACTATTGACCTGCGGTACCGCGCTATTGACTTTATAGGAGATGGTACTAATGACCTCAAACGCTATTGGTTCAAGTTATCGGCTGTTCATTATTCACACCGATCTTCATTGGTGGGAGGTCGGCATATAAAAGGCAAGATGTCGCTGATCGACATGTAAAGTCCGGTGAAGCTGTAAAGACCTTGCCAGGTCAATAGCGTAGTCAGTTCGGGGAAAAAAAATCGACACGCGCTCCTATGTGGAAGTTATTGTAGGGCGAAGCTCTGCCCGGATAAATAGTCACAGTGCCTACAGAGTGTTATTGGTTTTCCTAACCGACAGGCTGATTATACGTATTTTGTAACAATTTTTTTTTAGATCTCATTGACCGTGTGAAATTCTTTCAATAAGAATTTATCACAGAACAGAGTACAGGGTACTTACTTATTGTCGGGTTTTGAGCTAATGGACGTGTATTTCTTCTTACGTAACTTCACACGTCACTTTCAATTTTTCCTCGTTTACGCCCAAACGACTAAAGGAAAAGCAATCCAAAATAACTTTCCTCCATTAACATTATAATTTGGGTGCTGATGATAAATTATTCGTGGGGAATAAAAGCCGTCTATATACCGTTCGCTCGATTAAAAGTAGGAACTTTACGAGTTTGTGGATGATATATCTTCCAAGTGGTTTTGTGTATGCACTAGAGTGAGCTACATGCAGTGGAGAACCGTTTTATGACTTGGACAATCTCGTATGTATATTGTCGTTTGGTGTTTACTTGTATGGGTGCATCAATATATCTGCGTTGGTACTTCACGCCCACGAACGTCGCGGACTCGTAAAGTTGTTTAACGGTATGGGACATAGTCGTAAATATGTCCTGTACGTCCTCCCAATATAAGCCAACCATCCCAACTTCACGAAGATGGTTCAGGTGCAACTGTTAAATTTATAACATTATGTATATGTCTATAATTATGATATTGTTATAATATAATATTAATAAAAATATATTATGATTTAAATTGTCAATTTTTTTAATGTAATTTGAATATAATGTGGAATAAACAAACGTAAATACAAAGATAATATTAATAAAAATATATTATGATTTAAATTGTCAATTTTTTTAATGTAATTTGAATATAATGTGGAATAAACAAACGTAAATACAAAGACAGATAAGTATTCATAAATATAATTATTTGCATGTTTTATCTGATCACCTTCCGTTTTAATACCTCTCTCTTTAATCAAGAAACTCTTTTTAATTTAGTTTACGTTGTATAAAGCAATTACATTAAATTGGCTAATACAATTTAATTTTTCCATTTACTTTTCAAACGTGGGGATAGTGATTTAATAATATTCAGTTATTTTAATATTAAGAAACGACATTTTTGATTCAATAAAGATTTCTTCTTAGTCCAAAATACTCCATAAACTTTGTATATCCATTACATAGTATAAAACAAAGTCCCCTACCGCTTCTGTCTGTCTGTTTGTTCGCGATAAACTCAAAAACTACTGAACGAATTTTCATGCGGCTTTCACCAGTAGATAAAATAGTTCATGGGGAAGGTTTATATAATAAAATATTATATAAGGTGGTATATAATTTGTCAAGGATTTTTTTTATAATCATGGCGGGACAACGTCTGCCGGGCCCACTAGTTAGTATATAATTTGTAAAATAATCTATGAATTTCTCAGTTACAATCAATCTCAACGCTATTGATATCCACAATAAAACTTTTAAAATGCTGTTAATTATTGTTTAATCAGACTCGATCATAACTATTTACATAGATTATTTTAATTCCAAGTAACATTTGAAAATTTGGATATCTAACCGCATATATGCTTTGTACTTCTGTCTTGTTTCATCATGAAACCGATCAAACCAACGATCCCATTTCTTATATTACGACACGGTATCAGGTCAAATGGTAGTGAAATTGTATTATATAGCTTATAATTTTTGCACGGCGTAATGACTGCACTGTGCCTGATAGTAAGCACAGTACAATCCAAAAACAATGGCAACCACCGAATGACACACTATCCATCGCCGGTTGCCGCTGTCATGCCGGCCTGCGAAAAGCTGGATATGCACAGGCTGATCCCGAAACGCGACCCGCAGAAGCGAATCACTATGACGGGCTTTTTCGCCATATACATGGTGGTTGCGACCCAGTCAGGCTGTAAAACCCTACCACCCCGCTATCGCCATTGCCTCGTTCGTTATACAGCAGGGTGCACCACGTGCAGGTGAGGTTGGCTTGGATGTCTCAATTCTTAGATGTTATTTGACACCCCTTACACAACCCGATTTAAAATGTTAGTGTTGGTATTTGCCTCTATGTGCACTCAAGTGTAAATAGAAGCGTATTTATTCGTGCTTTCAGCATCACCTCCACTAAGCCTCGGTCCGGGGCTTGAAGCTCAAGTAGTGGGTGTGAGTCGTAAAATATCTTATGGATGAATTCCTTAGAGTTTGTACGTACATTTAATACTTATTTCGATAGTACTTGAAAACTGCGTTTCGATTATCTATAATTTTGAGATGTTAGAAGATGATTTATTAATTATTTTTTTACTTTTATAAGCGAATTTAAGAATACTAGTGGGCGCCTCGAGGTCGACATTCGACCACAGTTAATTGATTTTTTTAAAGTTTGAATTTTATTAGGGTTCTTTTGTCAAAGGGTATTATGTTATAATATCATTGTAGAATGTAGAATGAAAAAGGGTAATTGGAACGTAAGATATAGAATATTTCAAGTGTAAGTAACATGAGAAAATTTGGATATCTAACCGCATATATGCTAATTATATAGAATATTTCAAGTGTAAGTAACATGAGAAAATTTGGATATCTGACCGCATATATGCTTTGTACTTCTTGTCTTGTTTCATTATGAAACCGATCAAACCAACGATCCCATTTCTTATACATTCTTATATGACACGGTATCAGGTCAAATTGTATTATATAGCTTATAATTTAATTTTGTTTACTGTTCAACATAGTATCTCAAACCCGATTTAAAATGTTAGTGTTGGTATTTGCCTCTATGTGCACTCAAGTGAAGAATATTTAAATAATTGTGATTTTTTTCAATGTTTAATTTTCTTTGTAATTAATTTCTAAATATTTATTGTTTTTACTCCATTCGTACCTCAAAATGAGTTTACAATCTAAGTCAATAGTATTAAGTTAAATAAGTAAGGTATCGGTATGATCCATAGCATTTTAGTGAAGTTTTCTGTTCATACTACTAAAAGGCTATCTGAAATTAATGAAAGGTGTACGAAAAGTTTTAACTAAAATATTATTAGTAATGGTAGGTCATGGTAGAATTAGTATGATTCATACAACGCCCACATAGATGGGCGGTGTACTGGTGGAAGCCAGAGATTTGCCTGAAAATTTGGAACTATATGATTTTTCTGGGGAATGCAAGTTAAATACGTATTGCATACTTGCTTTAAAAAGGCTTCGTATTAAATGCACCGCGGTCGCTGAATGTTCGCCATCTTGCTCGTTTGTCTCGCTTTGGTTACGTTAGGTTAGACTTGCGAAAAATGATAATGCGAACTTGCCTCGGGCGAGCGCGGTGCATTTATTACGATACCTTATTAAAACAAGTATTTAATACGTATTTAACTGTTTTGTCACGGGATATGTTTTCAGTTATATCCTTTCACTCGAGAATAGAATCACAGTATGAGACGGTGTTTATATAACAATAGAAGATTCTAAGGTACTGTCAATAGTGGCTAAAAATTTGCTAATATTATAATGTATATAATTAAAGTTTTATGTAACACTCAATGATTCTAGTTGCATATGTTTTATACGGAACTCTAAATGGTAGGATTTTCTTACAGACGGTTTTTTGCCTGCTCGGAGATCCGTTTTACATTTTTATTTTACTCCTTTCATTCTAATTTAATATGCGGCCCCGTAGAAGAAATTGCGAGAATACATTTTCGCATTTGTTAACTGCCTTGAATAAAATCAGATTTTACTCGCGTATTTATGTCGAATTGTATAAGACAGGTAAGAGGGCTTTGCTTTTGTCATTTATGTCTATACTTGTGTATACCTATTAACAATCCCCTAAAGGGAACAATTTTACTTCAACACATACGCGTGTTCTAATCTATAATAATATCTTTGAAAATATCAGTCCGGAGTACCTAAATTCCATGATGTAACAAGGTACGATTTTATTCGACATTCTTATTAACTATAATTTATAATTATAACAATGGTTACTAATCGTTTTTTTATTGTGGTTATATAGGTAGAATATATAACAAGGAAGTATTATCCGATACGATATATATATAAGAGTTGCTGAGGTATGTATGCTTGGTACACATATATGTTTCAACAACTCATATATGTATGAATAGTTAGCTTAGCTCAGATAGGTCGCGAATGGCATGTATCAGGCAACAGCCCAAGCCGAGGTGTGCCGTGCACCCTTGAGCTAGTTGTCAAATAAAATCGGCTGAGTGCCTTAGTAGTCCGGTGAAGCTGTTAAGACCTTGCTAGGTCAATAGCATAGTCAGTTCGAAAAAAAAAAATAACAAGGAAGTTAAAATTTAGTAGAGATATATCCACGGGTTTTCCAGTTTTTTGTATCAAATTCGTCTCCTCGTTCTCGGCAACAAAAATTTATCGTTCAATGTGCATTAAGCGAGTGTTGCAGTTTATGACCCATATACTTCCAAGTATTAGGAGTGGTCCGTATCTAGCATTATGTTTAGAACTGAACTGTATGCACAATCTTAGTTCATTTTCAATTCTCTCATGATATTAACTGAAAAAGGCGGTTGTAACTAAAATGACAGAAGGCCATCCTACACAGATTTTTCATATATGCTGTTCAATTAGGAAGCTATATCACAATCATACTAATTGCGACACTTGTATATATTAATGTTTTTATGATACGGTAATAAAAACTTTATACAATGGTTTTCTGTTTTCTTTTTTAATATATTTCTCTTATTATTATTTATTAGAATATCCAGCACAATTCAACTGCCTATTACGGTTAGAGTGGTACATACTTATAAAGGCAGGGTGCACAGTGTAGACTTCCATATGTATACTTAAGTATATTGTATAAGTAGTGTAATGATGGCAATTGCAAATAGTAATAGACTGTTAATATTCTTGAATTTCTTCCTTTATTATAATGTTTACCTAATACCATATAATGCAAGTGATTGTATTCTGTTTTATATCGACGAAGACTTATTAATGGCTTGATGTTTATTCTATTCTAATAAGTATGTATTGTACATTATAGCTGTTAGTTTTCCTAATAAATAAATAAAAAATAAATATTGGGTAACATAGGTACCTTAAATTAAAGCATACACGATAATACATCAATGTCAGGTGCGTTGGTATCTATGTATTAACCTTTACGTCTGTGTATTATGTATTATTAATATTCATCAAACATCAGATAACCTAACTTTTTTAATTTTCCTTTAACTTAATATTTTTAGTATTTCAATAAATTTTGAATATCACATTTCTAATTAATGTTTGTAGAAGAATATGAACATTTTAAAAATACATAAAGCAAATAAGATCTTATTAAACCTTTTCTTTACAACAGAAACAAAAATCTCGTCTCTGCTTGGAATTTAGACAACCGTCTATTGCAAGATTTTTAATTAAATCGGCTTTGATCACAGGAGTGGAATGTCTCTTTGGTAAAACGATTAAAACCAGTATAAAACAGTTGCTGTATAATCTTTTCACGTAATCTATTTAAATTTGTTTTAACGGTAAAATGTAAGCACATTTTTTACTGATGCGATATAAGCACATTTTCATTTATATTATTTACGTAATTATTGTTTGTCGATTTCTGTTAATATATCGGAGCTAATGAGATTTGATGGCAGAAACTGCCAGTACGTATTAATTTGTAGTACTCAGCTATTCTCTTCGTGGAAGCAACGTCGCGTCGTTCATCCTATTGAAATTGTAACGACGAGTGCGTCTTCGTTAGAACAAATATCAATTAAGGGCGGTATCTGTACTGACGATAGACGGTCTTCGTGACCGATCGGCAAACTTGTTGGTCGACACCGTGCTCCACCCGTTGCTTCGTAGGTATGGTCCACTCGCTGATGCTTCGATCCGCCTCGTACCAACTGAAACTTCAAAATACGAAACGTGCTATTGCCTAAATAGGCACTTACCTAAACTAAGCCCAGTCATATTACCCAACCTGCTGTTTACTTGTTTATTAATTAAGATTACGTAGGTAACGTTCTACATTTTGCTCCGAAACCCTTTTTGGTTCATATTGTATGGATGGTATTTGTTCTAATAACAGTGATAATGGAACAAATGTGACTATTGTCCGAATAATCATGCATATAAAATTAGTTTTATGTGGATGTCGTTAGAAAAATGATTTTTAATTTACCTGTTATAGTAAAATTGGCTAAAGAAGACATAATTTTATCATGTGTATCAATTGATAACCTTAACTATTATAATTTCAACAAATTCTATATATACTTAAAATAAAGTTTTTATTAAATTTGCCTAAGTTCTGTTTTTATTTATCTAATTTTTTAATAAAACCCATAAAGCTTCTACATACATTGCATACTTTCATCTTTTTTTATCTGTGAATGTAATCACTCGATCTAACATTTTGGAAGTTGATCAATAGGAGTAAATTGAAATTTACGCTAAAAACCGTTTAAGTAAGATCCTAAAGAATTGTATAGAATTCAACCTTCCAGAGTATTTCTTGAACTTTAAATCACAAGTCGAGAAATTTTTACTTTAACAATGTGACTATGTACAGAGACAGAAAACTTGAATATTCCTACGTCTACTAGATAAAAAGAAAAAGTATTTCAGTGTCAATTAACAGCTTGTAAAATTTATTGCATATTAGCATCTGAATTTCGTCTACTTGTTTTTAATTTTTAAGATATGTACAAGATAAAAAATAACCTATATTACTCTTCATCTTCCAGGTTTCTTGTATAGAAAATTTTATTGGAATCAATTCAAATATTGCACTATTAAACGGTAATAAATAGGGACATAGACAGAGTTATAATATTCATTGTATATGTTTTTTTAAATACCATGTATCTTTTTGATTATTTTTTAACTTTTTCAACCGCTAGTAGTTACTTGAATCATGGGAAAGACAATTTATATTTCAAACGCAAAGTGTTCTGTTATTTGTTAAAAGTAATCAAATACTATTTTATTTGTCTTAGCTTAAAGTTAGTCATTATTAACTTATGCTCGCGTTAATGCAGTTTAAATCTGTTATTCTTTTATATGTATCCTTTTTTATATCCACTTGTCACCACTTTACAAAAGCATAATTTAGTTTCGTAATAAAACTTTTCTACCACCAAGGAGTTCGTTATATTTACATATTCCTATTTCGTCATAAACTTATTTGTTGATAGCGCAGGATTTACATTGCATACATATTAAATTTCCTCAGTATATATCCTCGGTCCAGAAAGTTAAATTCTCTATGGTGTTCTTTAAATATTTATGAAGGACCGAACGTCCGTCGACTTTTAATACTTTCGAAATATTATCATATCTTTGCCCATAAGCTCTTTAGTATGAACATTTACTCTGCATCTTATATTTTGAACATAGTTTATTGCACTAATCTCTCGTCATTAATCTATATAAATAAAACTCAATTACCGAAAGTAAATGCATCGATTCAGAACTGCTGCACCTATTCGGCTAACTGTTTTCCGTTTCGTTTGTAATTGTCGGGATAAGGTTTTTGAGAAAGAAAATGTTTGGCTTTTTTATATTATAGGGGACAAACGAACAGGCGGGGCACCTGATGGTAAGTGATCACCGTCGTCTATAGACACTAGCAGCACCAGGGGAGTCGCAAGTGGGTTGCTTGCCCGTATTTTGGGGATGGGGAGTGGGGAGGGGAAAGGAGAGAAGAGGAAGAGGACGGTATGTGGGCCCCCGGCGCTCTCACTGATTGAACGAAACGCAACAATGCAAGCACAGTTTACTTCACGTCGCTGTTTCTGTGGGTCGGGTGGTAGTACCCCGGGCGAGGCGACCCATTCGTGCTGAAACCAGTAATAGGCTTCTGCGTGGCTCTAGCACCTACAAAACAACGTAGTCTTAACAAATATCCATTCAAGAAAGTGAATGATACATTTTCACAAAAACAAGGAATATTTTCAAAAATATGGACAGATTTTCGTTCAGTTGCCTTTTTATTGAAGTAGAAATTTCTTTAGACGCGTCAAGCGGTATTTTTTTTGGCAGGAGATTCGCGTCGGATTTCGCGTCATGACATGCTAATAAACATGACCGACTGTATTGCGCTTGCTCGGCTTGTATCAGGCTACGACACGTAGTATAGCGATCTGTGTATATCTAATATTTATATTTTGTAGTCGAGATTGTAGAGCCCATCATATTATTGATTAATTAATGAACTTTATAAGTATGTATACAATTATTGTTCCGAGTGCCAATAGATATGAAAACCAGATTAATATTAATAATTTCAATATACAAGTTCTGAAATTAAAATAATTCACGCTATACGTAATTTAAAAATTCGAAATACATTATTAGTCCACCCGTCCGAAGTAGGGCGGCACAGTTAATAGATTATAAACTTAAATAAGAAATATGGAGTGAATCATGTATTACGACTCTTTATGTGTACGAAGGGAAATATGCTCCGATAAGAAATAAATTCATTTTAAACGTGATGATTTATCAGAGCTCAAGCACCGGGAGGGCACGAGCGGCGTCATCGTCGACGCTTCCCTCCACCGGCGTATCTCTGTGATAAATTGCAAAGAATCTACGAAAGAGGTGAAATGTGCTAAAATAAAATTATCCTCCTTAGAAGAACATCATTTTCTCTTTTACATGTTATGTTCACAGTTTTCAAATTCCCGGTCTGGTAAAGCAATCGATGTAGTTTAAAACTTGGTAATGTGGTTTTGATTAGTTATATTTGATCAAATTTGCTGTGTAGACATTTTCAGGTGGGTACGGGTCGGTCGTTGTTTTTTTTTATTGGATGCGAGGGAATCGCGTCAAAAGTCAGCCGAGCGACAGCTGCCGTTGACGTGCCTCAAACGCCTATTATGCCGGTTCTCCTTTTATTTATGATCGAGTTGAACGGTGCTTATTACGTTTGCGGGAACGAGACATGTTTCATATGCCAACCTTGTTTCTGCGTTAACTCGCGTTCTAGACGGTTATTGAGCTATTTGCTGCAAATGACACGTCCTTTTTACGCACCCAAGGATAAATAAATATGTATCAATAGTAATTATTGTATATAAAATTTATTACACGAGTATGCCTTTAAAGCAAACAAGATTATTGTTATCTCCTAACATGGATATTTCCTTTCCGAACATAGATAATATAGTGATATTTAATATTGTTTACTTGTTTGTTTTTGTTCGTTTTCATTATCGACATTATTTCTTCCTACCTACATTTTGTCTGTTCTGAGTTAAATGGATTTTTGTAACGTAATAATATTAGGGATGGATGAATAATGCTCGAATTAATGTTCGAACCATTCGAAGTAATAATCCGATACATTCGACAAATTTCTATTTAATTTATATTTAAATTTCTAATTAATCATAGACACTTGGATTTTATATAGTGTAAAAAATATCACGATAGTTTCATATAGTTATACATTTTAAGAAACTACGATTTTTGTAAAACGGTGTGGTGCTTGTTTCTATTCTGTACATAAAATGTATTGTTAAAATAACAAGCGATGCAAACAAAGTCGCGGGTATTACCTAGTCTACTTAATAAATCGTTGATTTACATAACAAGTATTATGGATTTTCCAAAACGACGTGATATCAATATTGAAGTTAGTGTTACTTGTAGCGTAGCAGACAACTAATTACTTTTGCCTTATAACTTTGCAAATATACCCGTACACGCTTACATAAATCACAAGTTAAGTTTCGATGATATCTAGCAGTGGATTTGCACAACTTTAAGGAAAGCCATTGTTATTCACGTCGTATCTGGAAAATCCGTTGTGACGTGTGTTTCACTAAGCTCCTACATATACACATATGTCGGTTTTGTATGTCGCGTCGCTGCAACTAAACCGATGTTTATCCAGTCTTCTTTGAGTAGTAGCGTATGTACTTACGAATTAGAGATTCAATTATCGATGCCTGTGAAATGTATTTAAGGTCCTTTTGAATTTTAGGTGGTATAGCCACGCTGAAGCTATTACTGGTTTCAGCATGAATAGGTCGGCTCCCCCGGGGTACTACCACCCTTGCACCAACATACATATGTCGGTTTTGTATATCGCGTCGCTGCAACTAAACCGATATTTACAGATTTATCCAGTCTTCTTTGAGTAGTACCGTATGTACTTACGAATTAGAGATTCAATTATCGATGCCTGTGAAAATGTATTTAAGGTCCTTTTGAATATTAGGTGGTAGAGCCACGCCGAAGCTATTACTTATAGTTTCAGCATGAATAGGTCGGCTCGCCCGAGGTACTACCACCCTTGCACAGAAAACCGACGTGATGTAACATTGCTTGCATTGTTGCGTTTCGTTCGGTCAGTGACAGCGCCGGAGGACCACCTCCCCCACTTCCCCCTCCTCTCCATTTTCCCAACCCCTCTCCCCCAAACACAGGCAGGCAATGCACTGGCGACTCCCCCGGTTTTGCTAGTGTCTATGGACGGCGGTGGTCACTTACCTTCAGATGACCCGCCTGTTCGTCTGCCCCCTATAATATAAAAAATACGCGTTACTCGCCTAGTTCCATTGAAGTACGTATTTATTAAGCAACTAATTGCTTAAAGTCACAGCAGAAACAAGTAAAAGTTAACTCAGTTTAGATACATTTAGAGTTTGTAATACCATAACAAAAATCTAAATTAACTTTGTCATGTTAAAAGTTGTCTATCTGTTTCATCAAACACAATGTAACTTATCATGAACTCAAGTAAAATGGTGATATTTTATTAAATCTTTTAAATTTTAGTACCTTCTTCATATTACGTTGTCCCAAAAAGCCAATATTGTCATATCTTGCTGAGACTTATTGAACTCGAACAAAGTACAAAGTTAACATTTTTTAAACAGATTTAGGGGTGCCGTTCGTTAACGTTCGTCGGATATAGATAACGATTGCATGTTATTTTTTCCTTTTGGCGGCATTGATATATTCCGAGGTAAATACGGCTTTGTATATAATCTTTTGTTTTCACATCGTTGACTTTGACAAGCGGGAAAATATCATTCGACGTACGATTGACAACCTTTAGACGATCAACATTTTTCTGCCGCGAACGTTTTGTGTTTTGGCGTTATTGTTCTACAAACGTTGGTTCCTTCATCACTGTCACTTTTGGTGAAGTATTCGTATATTTTGCTTGTTCTTCGTATCACTTAGAAGAAAAAGATCATAGTCATATTACTAAGGGCCTGATAACTAAAAAGGTAACTTATGTTTGATAATTACTAGAATAATCTGCTTCTTCTTTTTTTTTCTCGAATTGACCCGGCAGCGTCTTCACAGCTTCACCGGACTACTAAGGTTGGCGCTTAAGGCACGCAACCGATCTGCTTCTTCTTCTGTAAATATAAATGTATGTACATGTAACGTGTCTGTACTTTTTCGATTTATGTGAAAAGATTTGTTGTAGGTGTCTAGGAATAGGTAATAGGATACATTTCAATCATTTTTAGAAATGTATGTCTGTCTATCTGTCTGTCTGTTTGTATGAAGATGCATCACTGTAATTGTAATTAGAAGAATGACGGTTCGAGTTTAGTACGAGAGAGGAGTAGCAATCTTTAACTAATTTGCTTGAAAGCGCTATTCTCAGGAACTACTGGTCCGATTTGAAAAATTCCTTCAGTGTTAGATAGCTCATTTATCGAGGAAAGCTATATATAGCTATATATAATATGTTGTGGTCAATATGAGCAGAGCACCAATTAAGAATGTTTCAAAATCTGGGCTGTTTTTCCTTTCGAGAGCTTCCGCTGCGGGTTAGCGTTAGCCCAAAGTATTTCACGCGGACGAAGTCGCGGGCAGAAGCTAGTACAATATAAATGTATTCATATTCAAAATTAACTTTCTAAAAATACTTTATTTGCTTTAATGTGTGATCACAATCTCAGATGATATTACATATGCTCACACTAACTTACAGCTTGAAAAATGAATAACTATTGAAAAGATTCGTAATAAATAACAAAAAAATATTTTTTTTACTTAATAATCCATGAAAATTTTATGGTACAAAAAAGTAACAGTTCGATTTCTCGATAAGTATTAATTTTAGAGATTTGGTTTAAGAGACTCTTTTTGTAGAAAATTAAATTTCTTACAATTATATCATAAACATTTTTACTATATAACATTTTTACTATAGGTCAGCTATTAATACAATAACAAAAAATAAGCATGAAATTTCTATAACATTTGACCTTAGAAACCTGTCCTGACTTACCGGTGTCAGTTACAGTTAAGCCGCAATAGGCACCATTGTAGAGCGCTCAATTCTGAGTAACTCCTGAGTTCGTATCATATGATAGCACTAAGTGCCGGCGAGTTATAACAATTAAAAATCATAATCTAAGTTCACGTGTACTTTAAATGGGAAATCTTCTCACGCTCTGAGATTCTCCGATTTAATATTAAGGGTTCAATTTCTCGGGAATTTTTATAAATTTGTTTCTAACAACAGACCGAAAAAAGCATTCTGATATTGAGATTATTCAATTTTTATTAGAAGATATTACTCTTATAAAAACTAATACGAATTCAAGTCTACAAGCAAGCTGTAAATATCTCATTGCTAAGCGTAAACTTGACTACAAACAAGATATAAAATATTAATCCTCCAGATTCAAACACGATATTTTTCTCGAGCGTCAGTTTATAAAGATATAATATAAATGGAAATTAATATACCCTTATTGAAATTTGCGTAATATCTTACAAGGAGAAGATATTCCCTGTGAAGTAGTTACTCTATTAAACATCAGTGACTGTCGACGGGAAACAACCGGCGTCGTCTAACGTAACAAGGTTAACGTCTTGCAATTCTATCAAAGCTTTATGTAATAACGTTATCTGGCTACTTCCTGCTGCTCCTATGCTAACAATGTGGTACGTTTAACTCGCTAGTATAAACCATTATTAAAGTCTTTGTTCTGTCGGAGGTATGCTACGATTGTTGGTTCTCAAATTAAAACTTCACTAATTGTATTTTTTACCTGAAAAGGCTCCATTGTTCATCATATACTTTAACAGATATACAGTTTTGTATGTAATATTTACTGATAAAATAAAGTTGTGGATATTTCTCTCCCGCTTAAATGTACAGGTAAAAAAATACAGCGTGTTTATTTTCTTCTATAAACGAAAAATTGGTGATTTGTATACTGTATTACCATAATACCTATCTCTGGGCTATATTTCATGCGAAATAATTTTCACGGGAAATATAATCTTCGGAATTCCCGTTTCTTTTGATTCATTTACCGGCTCGAAATATTTTAGATGTGCTTACTTACCTGTAGTAAATTATGAGTTTCAAATCAAGTTTGAGAATAATTATTACAACTGAAATGAAACTTTGATTATGTAGATATCAGTTCTTTTTTCTAATCTATTCTTGCTATTATACAGGGTTATTGGTAATTCGACGTATTCCCGTTAGGAGGTGATAGCGGTGACTATAGGTGATAATTTTAACCCCCATATGCATTACGCAAAAGTGAACCATTTTTGAGTTATCATGTTTTTTAGCTTTTTTCCAAAATAAGTAAAAATTTCCACTTCCTCCAGATTAGAGATACAATTACCTTGTCACAAAACCACTCTTAATTAATATTTTAGAGGTGAAACGTAAGCGCCATGTATGATGGAAGAAGATATTTCAAATATTAATGTTAAATACAGGTAATATTCATCTAAATTAGTAATGTTGCCGGTGTAATATTCAGTAAAGCGTAACATATTATATGAAGACTAAAACTCTTATTGGTATCTATTATATGTTATACAGCTATATCCACAAAACTTATATTATATTGGACGTTGTTTATAACTATATACCAAGTTCAGAATACAGAAACATTTCAATGAATACAACTTTTATACTTACCGCTTATTTTAGGGCTTGTTTTTAGTAACTTTTATCTTTAATTAATCTGTGGAATGACTTTTGCTACATGAATTTATCAGATTGTTTTTTGTATAGCTTTGTAATATTTGTAGACGGACTTTGAAGTGTAATTTAACTTACCTTTGAGTATTATAAGTAGAAAACTGAAACGAGAATAATTTAAGAACCTTAAGACATTTATTATCAATCGAACTTATTTATTTCTCTTTTCATCAATAGAAAAAAATAAATACAACGCTAAAAGTAATTTTATATAAACGTTTTCAAAGTTTTTTTTTCTTAATACACATTTTATTGTAGACTAGAGCATTATAAAGAAGAATACTATATTACTATTATTGTACCATATTAACTCGAGTACTTTTTACGGTTATCGGGTTTCTAGTAAACTTACTGACTATGCAAAAGATATCGTCAAATAAAATAAATTACATTGTAGTACAGATGTACCGTATTAACGGTTGAAATATAAATGGTAAAGAATGTTAGTTATTTATGCTACTACCTCCTGAAGACTGGGATTTAAAATTACATAATACAAGTAAGAAGATATAATAATGTCCTAAGAAGCTAGCGGTAAATAAAACGATAGTATTTCTGTTCCACTGTTATTCTACAAAATAGACAACAGACTTTATTTTTAGTATTCGAGAATGTTCTATGTTATATCTATTCTATACATATAATAAAAATGAAGTGTCTGTATGTAATATCAAAATAAAAAAAAATCACTGATTCGGTATGAAAGTATACACGCTACTGATAACGAAAATGCATTTTTTTTAATTTTTGTTGGTCTGTCTATCTGTCTGTTTGTTCCGGGTAATCTCCGAAACGGCTAGATCAATTTTGACGGGAATTTCACTGAGAGGTCGATAAAATTACAGCGAGTTACTTAGGCTACTCTAATTTAGACTAGCTGCGAACCGTGGCTTCGTCTGCAGTGTTATCTCTCCCAAACCGTTGAGCCGATTTCTACGGGACTTTCACTGGCAGATAGCTGACCTTAAAAAAGTAATTTAAGCGATTTTAATTTATACTAGCTGTTAACCGTGGCTTCGGTTTATCATATTAGAAGTCGATTCTTTGTTCTATTTAATTGGAAAAAATGGATAGGATGATTTGAAATTAAATTTATGTATTACACGTAATACTTACGGTTGCTTTTAAATAACAAAAAAAAACCGACTAAACATAAATTTATGGATCGTAGATTGATATTATTTCGTTTGGAGCAAAAAGTGCTATAATAGAATTAATTTACTGGTCATAGTTACATTCTATTATAAAGGGAGACTTTATTTTGATATGACGATAATGTAATTTCCGTTAAACCATATTCCAAAAGCAAGTAATACAAGTTGTGTTAACAGTGTTGCGTCGAGTGTCGAGGCATGGAAGAGACTTGAGTCAGCCCTACGCTACGTTCCGGGGCACGAGTAGTGAGTTTCTGATCCGGCAACGTTTCTTTCAAGCTCGTTAACGAAACAATAAATAATGATTTGGAACGTCTCCACAACTGCAGCCCATTGTTCGGCTATTATATTATCCGTCGCGCCGGGCGTTCGGCATCAGACCGGTGACACGGCGTCACTCG
The DNA here is from genome assembly GCA_015888305.1 of Antheraea pernyi. Lineage (NCBI taxonomy): Eukaryota > Metazoa > Arthropoda > Insecta > Lepidoptera > Saturniidae > Antheraea > Antheraea pernyi. The sequence goes on from MU160221.1 coordinate 21,786, forward strand.
TAGTTTCCTCCATACCGTGTCGTTGCAAAATCTCAGCTGTAAATTTCCTTTCTATTGTATTTGTTTCAGTTAATTGATTTATTACTTCGAATTTCGTTATTAAAATAAATTGCAGTATAGATATATATTGTTAATATATATCAGAATAAGAACATGATTCACACTTGATCCACTTCATTATTATTACATAGTATAAAACAAAGTCCCCTACCACGTCTGTCTGTCCGCGATAATCTCATAAACTACTGAACGGATTTTCATGCGGTTTACATTAATAGATAAAGTGATTCATGGGGAAGGTTTATATATAATTTGTCAAGGATTTTATTATAATCAGCGCGGGACAACGTCTGCCAGGCTCGCTAGTAATTAAATAAAAACACTTTTCATTTGATAACTTTTATGTATATTACGAGATTGGGAAAATAATATTATCGCCGGATCAAATTACTGTAACACTTTACCAATAATATGAAGCTAGTTGTAAGAATAATCTCCTTGCTTGTTACCGCATGGAGTCGTAAAAGTGATTCATGAAACAAAATAACCATAAAAATTCAATAAGGCATGTATACTGTATTGATGTATATTATCCTTCTTTTATTAATCGAAGCGTTCGGTTCGTAACATTATTATAACATTAATGTATGGACTAAATGTGTGAAATATATTTATATCGCTTTGTAAAGTTGACAGCAATTACTATTTTTTAGCTTTCAATGAGTGAATAGTCTCTATTACTAATGGCTACTGAGTATTCACGAGGCTTACAAATTACTGACATTTAATAGTTTATTTATGTTCAATTTAATACGTATTTGCTCTACAATATTAACGCGTTAAGGAATGTATGAATATGATAAAACCCTGCTAATTCGAATATCGTGCCGTTTCTTGTTTTTATATGTTATAGCATTTCATGTTTGACCACAATTTCCAAACCTAATGTTAAATTACGATTTCTAAACACGAACGCTAAACTTAGATAGACTGGCTATTATAACATTAATGTATGGACTAAATGTGTGTAATATATTTATATCGCTTTGTAAAGTTGACAGCAATTACCATTTTTTAGCTTTCAACGAAAATGTGAATGAATAGTCTCTATTAGTAATGGGTACTGAGTATTCACGAGGCTTACTAATTACTGACATTTAATAGTTTATTTATGTTCAATTTAATACGTATTTGCTGTAAAATATTAACGCGTTAAGGAATGTATGAATACGATAAAACCCTGCTAATTCGAATATCGTGCCGTTTCTTGTTTGTATATGTTTAAAAGCTATATTTTAGTGTTTGACCACAATTTCCAAACCTAATGTTAAATTACGATTTCTAAACACAAACGTTAAACTTAGATAGACTGGCTCTAAAGTGCCTCTGTTGGGGTATACAAATAGGTGCCTGGCGGCAGGTTTTTAAATTGGGGATGGTAGCTAAGCAGGCGGGCTTAAGAAAAGCCTTATCACCATACTGTGGTTGCATCATGCTATTTTACTGCAACTGAAGCTCCAGCACATTTGCTAGTATTTGAACCTACGTCGATACGACCACATTGCTTGAACCATCATCGCTTTAAAAATCATTGTCAATTATTAGTACTAATAAATATTTTTAATACGATCGCTGATTTTTAATAATGTTGAGGAAACGTGAAAAGTAAACGACCAGCAAAATAATAATAATTCAAACACTATAAAGAAATATTGAAGCAATTGTGTTTAATATGTAGAAACGAAATGAACCAAGTGCAAGTCGCACTCACCCTTCTAGTTCTCCTTTACGTCATACGATATATTTGTGTCAGGTATTTATTAAGGGGGCGGCCATGGTGCTAGCCGGCTCCCTTCCTTGGGAGCTAGAGGCGGAGGTGCTTGCCTATGATCGCTGATTTATACTAATGTTGAGGAAACGTGAAAAGTAAACGACCAGCAAAATAAGAATAATTTAAACACTATAAAGAAATGTCGAAGCAATTGTGTTTCATATGTAGAAACAAACTGAACCAAGTGCAAGTCGCACTCGCCCATCGTATTCTCCTTTACGCCATACGATATATTTGTGTCAGGTATTTACTAAAACAATTATGTTTCTTTTAATTTACAATAGGATTTTTAACCCGAACTCGATTCACGCTTTGTCGGTTATTATTGTGTCTCGTTTACTTTAGAATTTGGACTATAATTACAGCAAATTTGGCTATTCTATGTTCTACCATTTTTACCGTAGAGTAAAACAAAGAACCAGTTTCTTATATGAGGATCCACCTTAATGTGTACATCTGTCTATTATTATTTGCTAGGAAACCCGTCATAAATAACACACATTCTCGGAAATTAGGTACCTATTACGGTTCAAAATTCACGGCTGTTAAAGGTAGGATTAACAGCGTAGGCTTAACAATAGAGTTCTATTTATTATGATATATTTGATGACTGCACAAAATCCTTAATAGAATATAGTCATGAAATACAGTTGAAGAGTGTGTTTTCTCTGAATGAAACGTTCAGTTTTCGTATTGTGTTGAACGTCAATTGTTTTGGTGTGTAGTTTACAATATAGGAGCTGGATTGTCCAGACTATTGTTTTCTAGTATACAAAGGGTGATGCCCGGGAAATAAACAGAGTATATCGGAGCATATTATTCTGTGTGTGAAAGCACTGCAAGGAATGTGCTATGTTAAAAAGCGTAAAGCGTATTGTGTTCTACCAGAAAAGGAAACATTTGTTGTTTACAAAAGAACGGTCGGTTTCTGTTTAATGGATCGCTGTTTACTTTGATTCGAGGTTTTTACAATGAAAGCAATGCAATATTTGATAAATACTTGTACTCCGAATTTTATAGAATGGTAATATAATATTACAAATGGAACAATAACATTGGAGAATATGTATTTATTATTCATCCAATACAACTTCATTATCTTTTTGTGAATAATTGTATGATATGATATGTTAGTATGTTTGATCGGATATTGTTTGTTTTTAAGTAAATAGTTTTCTAACACTTTTAGGGGATCTTTTCTTTAAATTGACATATGTATTATTAAAAACATACTAATAACGTGATGATAATATACGATGTTACTATAAATTTTACTTTCTAAAGGTTGGATTAACAGCGTAGGCTTAACAATAGAGTTCTATTCCTGAAAATGAAAACACAAAAATGGTTAGATAAATTTGATGACTGCACAAACTCCTTAATAGAATATAGTCATGAAATACGGTTGAAGAGTGTGTTTTCTCTGAATGAAACGTTCAGTTTTCGTATTGTGTTGAACGTCAATTGTTTTGGTGTGTAGTTTACAATATAGGAGCTGGATTGTCCAGCCTATTGTTTTCTAGTATACAAAGGGTGATGCCCGGGAAATAAACAGAGTATATCGGAGCATATTATTCTGTGTGTGAAAGCACTGCAAGGAATGTGCTATGTTAAAAAGCGTAAAGCGTATTGTGTTCTACCAGAAAAGGAAACATTTGTTGTTTACAAAAGAACGGTCGGTTTCTGTTTAATGGATCGCTGTTTACTTTGATTCGAGGTTTTTACAATGAAAGCAATGCAATATTTGATAAATACTTGTACTCCGAATTTTATCGAATGGTAGTATAATATCACAAATGGAACAATACCATTGGAGAATATGTATTTATTATTCTTCCAATACAACTTCGTTATCTTTTTGTGAATAATTGTATGATATGATATGTTACTATGTTTGATCGGATATTGTTTGTTTTTAAGTAAATAGTTTTCTAACACTTTTAGGGGATCTTTTCTTTAAATTGACATATGTATTATTAAAAACATACTAATAACGTGATGATAATATACGATGTTGCTATAAATTTTACTTTCTCCATGTATTAAACTTTGGGTGTTTTTTGTCAAAGAAAGATCACTCGTAATCATTTCTTACTGTAACTTACAGTAATTACTACAACTGTTTTAGTAGTCCGTGCACGCATTCACGCTTACACATGCAAGTGGAAGGGTTTTTTTCTTTTTTCTCTTATCAAACTGAATTGGTTTAGAATATTATGCGATACGAAATATATATAAGAGTTGATGAGGTATGTATGCTTGGTACACATATATGTTTCAACAACTTATATATGTATGAATACTTAGCTTAGGTTAGCTCACATAGGTTGCAAATTGCATGTATCAGGCAACAGCCAAAGCCGAAGTGTGCCGCGCACCCTTGAGCTAGTTGTCAAAATAAAATCTGCTGAGTGCCTTAAGCGCTCGCCTTAGTAGTCCGGTGAAGCTGTTAAGACCTTGCTTGGTCAATAGCGTAGTCAGTTCAAAAAAAAATGTTTTAGTAGTGTAAATAATATAAAATAAACATATTTCCTTCTTTCGCTTAAATTATAATTCTAATAAACATGCTTTATATTAAAGTGATTCAATGAAAGGTCTGTCCTTCAAAATAGGACAAACTTGATTATACTTTGACATGTTATCGTAGAGATCAAAGCACGTTCAGGGGAATAACAATGAAATTACATAGGTAGAATACGGTAGAAAATGTGGAGTAGCTCTCTCGGTTACTTTCTAACACATAAACCATTTACTTGCCCTCCGTACACACACATCACAGGCTTGTACATGTGTATATTTATATAAAAATTTAGGTCACAAAATAATATCAATGGTATATGAACTGTCGTGTTCGGCTGTGATCTTAATTATATTCGCCTAAATTAAAATTTTGCTTTAGAGAACACCTACCTGGTCACTCATTTAGATTCAACCAAGTCATTCTTTTTAGTAAAATATAGAAATCAATTAAAGAAATTTCGTATATACCTAACGGTTAAAAGGAAGCAGTTTTTTATTTTTTAGTAAAATATATTGCATTGACAACATTTTTCTATACTTATAATATAGTTCGAGTAATTGTCTATGATGAATTATTTTGTGGACGATTATTTTTAGTAAATTTTAAATAAAGCTTTTGATAGAAAACTTACAAAATAGTTAATAGTAATAAATGCATAGCATATAATATATGGGAAGTTTTTATAAAAAAATTAGGCCGTAAATGTATATTTTGCTAAGGAATCTTTTTGAAAGAAGGTAATAAATAACTTCTTCTCTCGTATCGGTGCATGACGTATATTAATTATAAATAGCTCGAGTTCTAGTAGACAGATTGGTTAGAAAATGTTGCTGATATCGAAACGAACTCTTCAAATTGCGCCGGACGTACTCAGGTATATCGTCACTCGCGTATTCTCTTTTTATGCATTCCACTAATGGCTAACTAATAATTTTATTTTTTAATTACAAAGTAAGACATTGCATTATGTTGATCAGTCTGTAACCTTGTTATAAACTGCTTCGTTTTTTCAATTTGGGGTTAGCAACACATTTTATAAATAAGATTGTATAAGGATTATGGTAAACGAACTGTTTAGCGCAAGTGGTACTACAGTGGCTTTGCTAGACTAGAGGCATATCTCCCTCGTAACAGGTAACCTGTAGAACTATATATAACAAGGTATTTACGATGATATATTTGTTTCAATTGGATATATTTTATTATAGTCATATTTATATGATCTGATTTTTTGGAAGCATTAAATGTTCGTTAAAAATTAAAGTCAATTCGCCATGAGAATTGAATGCGCGTGGCGCTAGGTTAGCAGGCGCGCGGGTGGAGCGGGCAATCGGCCAGTGGTAGAACAACGCGCGTCGCGACCACGCGCTCCGCCCTGCTGCCCTAACTTTCGCCACCCGCCCGCCTTACACCGCGCGTTTTCATACTTTTAACTCATAAACGTCACTTAACTGGATTTTTAACGTAATATCTCAGTGAAATAGTGAAGTAAAGTGTTATTATTTAGGGTGTTCGATCAGTAGGTACTTAACATTATAAACGTGATATTCTTATGTACCTATAACGTTATACAGAAATTTATTATTATTTTTTGTTTCATAAATAAACTTAGAATATATATTATTAGTGAATGCAACATTTCTTTATAAAATGGTATTAATTATCCGAAATACGGAATTAAAGTAACATTCATATAATTACAATTAAATCGGTATGTAAGATTAAATCGTTTATTGATACTATAATCTATATATTTCTTCATATGAATGTCATTAAATTTGAATCATGTATGAAAACCTTTTAAGGTATTGTTGTAAAGGCGTCGGTAGGGTCTCTAACTTAAATATATTCATTTCACACCTGAAATGTTACTCTAATTATTACTGTACATAATATTTTTTTCCTCGTTTTCTTGAATTCTATTTTATATTTATAATTTACGGATCTCTTGTTACCCGACTCTGTATTACTTTTTTTCCGACAACGCTTATAATATTTTATTCTTTATTTAATACTTAGTAGTTAATAAAATTATTGTCTTTACAATATATTACATTAAGTATATTCAAATTTTATTTTCCTTATTTCATTATGAAAGATAAAAACAACATTCATCATGAATCACTTTATCCTTTGGTGAAAATCCGTTCAGTAGTTTTTAGTTTATACTGCGTATAAAAATACCATACACGTCAATAAACACAGGTACCTAATAAAAAGTAAATATAAAAAAGAAGATTACTAAAAATTATTTTCTCATATGTATATTATTATTATTATACTAGCGGGCACGGCAGACGCTGGCCCGCCCTGACTATCGTAAAATCCTTGACAAATTATATACCAAAACATTCATCATTAATCACTTTATCCTTTGGTGAAAATCCGTTCAGTAGTTTTTAGTTTATCGCGAACAGACAGACAGACGCGGTAGGGGACTTTGTTTTATACTACGTAATGATGATTTCAGCGAAGTATGAATATTTTAAATCTCTCGATTTTCCCTAGACTGGTATAACTATGACATGAAACATTTGATGTAATACCTCGTTTTGTATCAAAATTACTGAATGGATAAGTTATAAACGAACTGAATTAAACTCTGAAAGAAATTATAGTTTTCATGTTTAACATCACATTAGAACTGACCACATTATTTTGTGGCCAAATATATATTTAACTTTCCTTAGTAATAACCTATTTACACGGCAATTAATTAAGACAAAGAAATTAATGTCATAACAAATTTCTAATATTCGATTTTTTAGGAATTCAAATATTGGAAAGCAGGTAAATTATGGAAAAGTACTTATAAGTACACATTTTAGCAATTTAAAAATAATTAAATAGGAATTTCTAATTCTTTAATCATGTTATCATTTTTATGGCTAAACCAAAAAAAAGTTTTTTTATGGTTTGCAACATATACCTAACACATAACATATTAGACAAAATATTCTGTTGCACTTTTTTATTTAAATGCAACTAAGTTCAACTAGTTGCCCCAGCGAGCTTCGTTTCGCCTTAATGTGATTTTTTCTTAACCTACCTTTTTAGTAAATACATACCAACATACGGAAGATGTTCCTATGTTATCCCATAGAGACTATTCGTTTTTGCGGAATACAAATTGAGAAAGCGAATTTTTTAAAGCAAACTGCAGTAAAATGGTAAAATTACATACGTCAACACATAAATGAAAAAAAAAACATCGTAATTACGGATATGTTCAAGTTGCTAATAGCAATTTGGAGTTGCGTTCATAATTACAGAAAAAGAAAACTGATATTTAGGTTTCCTCATGCATTTTTCCAATTTTTCTCTCCATAAAAAACTTCCTCAGATTTCAAGGAATAAATCAAATCAAAAATTACTAAAGAAAACTGATATTTAGGTTTTTCCGTGCATTTTCCCAATTTTTCTCTTCACAAAAACCTTCCTCAGAGTTCAAGGAATAAATCAAATCAAAAAATACTCGAATTGGACCAGCCGTCTTTGAGTTTTGCGCTTAGCAACATATTTTGCGATTCATTTTTATTTATATAGATAGAGGAAAATGTACATGATAAAAGTACCGTTTTCATAATAGTGAATTCAACTTATAGTGTCTACCCTGAATGTATTTGGAATAGAACAAAGCTGTTTGTAGTGATATTTGGGGATGGATTCAGGAGAATGGTTTACTAAGCTAGCTTGTCTGTGTGAAAGACGAATAAGATGCAACCGTTCGTCTCTATATTGTTACTATTGTCTCTAATTGTGATTTAAATTAGATTCGCAGACTTAGTATACATAACTTTGAATTTCTCATCTTATTTTGCTTTGATAATGTTATTATATTTAGTTGTTATAATTATAAACTTGAGGTATACTCTTAGCGTCACAGATATTCTCTCAAAGGCATATTTTTGATAAAAGTGTTGTAAGGCTTATTATAAATTGTTAAATTTCCAATTTACAAGAACAAAATATTTTAACGGTTTCTTGAACGCTCAAGTGTTAGTTGTCTAATCATGAATTCACATTAAAGTTTTATTAACTCTATAATAGCGTTTTCACAGTGATCAGATAAGTTTCATGATTAGATAACTTTCGTGAGCATTCCTTCGATTTGCCGCACACGTTCCTTCGACAACACTCTGATCTTGTTCTATAAATATTATGGAAATAAATTTCAGAAGCTAATTCTGCCGACAAATAGTCAAACAGGAATAAATGAAGATTAAAGAATATATATTTAGCACTTTACTAATCGCAAGTATAATTTATGCCATTTAGAGTATCGAATTATAAAATTCACCCGTTCGAGCGATATCTATACACATTGGCACGCCTTAGTGCTTTTCATGTTGGAACTTTCTTTATTCATTTTACTTTATGTAACTCAATTATCAATTGTTACATCAAGTAGCACGCAACAGTACAGCAAGGGCGTACGGTTTCTCTGGTACAGATGGTAATAAATATAAACTAGTTATCATTTAATGGGTGAAACTCGACCGTTTTTATTTTTAAGTCTTGTCAAAAAGTTTACCACTAACCATTGCGTTCTTTTTAAATTTTTATTCAATTACATTATCTCAAAGTGTGTACGTGTACTTAGGCATTACTTTTGCGATTATTATTGAAAGATATTTTATATATAACTTGACTAATGATGCTTTATATACATTATACTTATATTAATTTAGAGCATAAATTAATATGTGTTTAAGTTTCGGTATGAATTTAAACAATTAATATTTTATTTTATTTTTTAACGCATATTATACCTATGTATATTTTTTCATGTTTTTTTACTCGTTGTCCATATTAACTTTAACTATGCCAGATATCAAAAACCACCGTCAGTGTAATGTGCTCATGCCTCCTCAAAACTTATTCGTGACATATTAATATAAAGAAAACACAACATTTGCACCGTTAAGTTAGTTGCACGGTAAAGCCGTCGAAGCCTTGCTAGGCCAATAGCGTAGTCAGTTCGAGAATAAAAACACCGTTAAGAAAAAGTCTCTACTTCGAGAAGGATACAAGTTTAATTCCCACAGCAATCAAATACGCTTTGGTTTCGCTATATATCCATTTCTTAATAGTTATTTTCTTTGTATTAATTTCATTAAACGTCCTGTCAACTATAGATGTTCAGTCGATTGGTTGTTTGTTTAATTCGAAAGCGGATTGATCGATTCGCTAATAATCAAGCGATTGACGGCAGAATCGACGAGTTGCATCACTTCATCGCTTGAGTTAACAATTCCCGCAAGGAAGGTTATGGCTATTTGTCATCCGTCATGTGAGAGCGATTCGATTATTTAATTACAGAGTAATATTACATGTGTAAGATTACTGGACAGATTTATATTCCGACCTTCATTGTTTTAGTGTGTATAAATTATATTATTCGCGTGTTCTTCTCTTAAATATAATTCGTTTATCGACAGTCCTGTGGTAGAATGTGCAGAGAACTCATAGGTCAACGGAGGTTCTAATACTATAAATAACGAGACTTTTCGGTGAAGGCGACGTTGTTGTGAAACTACAGCACTATGGCAGGACTATTTCTTATACCCAACCAGGCTATCTACCACCCTCTAGTTATAAATCTATTTCAAAAGGCAAGCGTTGTTATTACATCAAAGTAAGATACGTATTGTATACTTGTTTTTTAGAAGTTAGGTTACTTACGTATTAAATGCACCGTACTCGGCGAACGTTCGACATCTTGCTCTTTTATCTCTGTTAGGTTAGACTTGCGAAACAGGATAACACGAGCTTGCCGCGTTACCCAAACTTTTTAAAGCGAGTATTCAATACATATTTAACTTTTTTGTAATAACACGGGAAATGTTCCGAATAGCTGCACTCAAGGGCCATTCCTCTAGGTTTAGCGAGGTTTCATGACAGGCCTCATTGTCTTTTAATATTAGACAAGATTGTAGTTAAATATCGAACCTTTAAAGTATAATATAACAGATTATCATTTACATTATGTATAGTTTTTAAAATGATGATATACTTATATATTTTACGTTTTAGACCCTGTTATAAATTAGTACTTATTGTATTTGAAAATGTATAATTAATAATTAATACACAAGTGCAATCAAGTAGTGGATGTTACTTTTATAAAATGTCCTGCATATTTTGTCAACATCGAAAAACATTTGCGAGTGATGGGTGTCAGTAGCAATACGTTCGAAGTAAAATTTATAGCTGGAGGATTACGAGTAGCTGTCATTTGAGGGATTAAAATTTTTAAAAAGATCTGAGTGTCGGCTACGTTACATCGGCTTACATATTGCGGTCGTGTGATATTACAAAAAGTGTGGGAAAACATTTTACATTTCTTGTTGATTTATTCAAAACTAAAATTGCATATTATTTTGAATAGTTACAAAGGATGATAATTAACAAAATAGATAAATGTTTTTCTTTTATTCTCACTGAAAATTAAAATAGTGTGTGTGTGTGTACACGTGTTAGAAGTTATACTTCTCTGGCGTAACAAGATAAAAATCTTTTTAATTTTTTTATCATTTGCCTTATTCTACGTTTGTAGAAAAAACGACACTAACAATAGAAAAAAGGTATTTAATACATTGAAAGTTTTAAGACAAAGAAATACAAACAACAAATACAAAGAAACAAAATACTGACTATAGCTAACTTCAGGGTGTCGGTTTTTCGTGACGGTGTGCGCGCGCATCCTAAAAATTGACTCTCATCATTTTTCCCTAACGCGCCAAAAGAAGTATAAGTTCAAAAAGATTTGTTTAAACATATTTATTACATGACTACAAATTTAAAATATTTATGATAAAACAATTTCATTCGTATATGATTAAAAATTACTTCTCAAATAAAATAATTAGTGTTGATAGTAGAATAGTTCCTATATGTAACAAAGAAAAAACTATCTGAAATCGAATAGAGTTACGTGACGCAAATGGACTGGAAATACGTGTGTGAATTCGAATAAAAAAATGTAACAAAAACTTTTTGCAACACACCTAAATATTTTACCTGTGTTGTTATTTATCAGTGTATCGACCTATGTGGATGATATTGACTTTGTAACAACATAAAAAATATTCAGATATGTGAAAGTATGTAATAGCGGTATAATATATAGGAGTGGACAACATTTTTTCTATCTCGTGTTTTCAAAGTATTATTGACTGACGCTTACTCATAATATATATATACATATATATATATATACCAGCAGCAACACCAGAAGAGTCACAAGTGCATTGCCACCCTGTATTTGGAGGAGGGGGAGTGGGGAAGGAGGGAGGGTGAGGGGAGGGGGGTCTCCGGCGCTCTCACTGACCGAACGAAACGCAACAATGCAAGCACTGTTACTTCACGTCGGTGTTCTGCGAGAGGGTGGTACTACCCCGGACGAGCCGACCCATTTATGCTGAAACCAGTAATAGCTTCAGCATGGCTCTATCACCATAAATATAATAATAATAATGTAAATAATATATATGTAAAGAATAGGTATGTATACGTTACAAAGAAGCTTCTCTGATGACATCTATAGTATTTGAATGACACTATCGACAAGTAGTTAACGTTTAGTTTCCGTTATCTTTTTTTATATGTTTTTATGAATATATGTGAAACTATCATGTGATTAGCAAATCTATACTTAAATTTATATTGCTTTAGATATCCATTATATATACGAGTATATAGAAATATATGACATGAGAATGCTTTTTGTAAAGTCTTATGATATATGTTACGAACCCGTTAATCGTTTCAGATAAGTGATCAATTTAAATATCAATTCTCAGTAATTTAATTGTTAATTAAATTAATATAGATAATATATATATATATATGTATATATATAAAAGAATGACTAACTGATGGCTCATTTATTAAGGGAGGCTATAAACTATATATGTCATTACGCTAAGACCAATAGGAGCGGAGCACCATTGAAAAATGCGTCAAAATCGGGGTTTTTCCCGTTAGTAACGCAGAAGAAGTCACGGGCAGAAGCAAGTTATGTTATATTATAATACGGTTTATAATAAATAACTAAATCACATGACGGTGTTCAGTTTCACTTGATAATAATGCTTACTAAAACAAACACATAAAAGTAAAAATGTAAATGTAAGTCCATTCCATTGGGCCCGTCTATAAAATTGCACAGATTTTACTACCAATTGCTTTAATATTCTTAGTGTCATTGGATTCAACTACGGACGATGCCTAATAAAATTTCATAGACGTAGTTGTTCTGTTTAATATCTGTAAGAGCGAACGTCAGCTTTAAATTCGGTCAACGCGAACATTTCTTTAACACGATTAAGATTTTTTATTTAAAAATATTAACGAAGACATAAAAGTAATAATAAATTTTCGAAAATAAATTCTCATATATAGATAGTATCTACTCAATAGATTATATAACTCTGCTTAGTAGAAATGAAGCTTCTAGTTAGAAGCGAAAAAAGAAACAAAGGGCTTTGTTATCCACATAAATGAGAAATCGTGTCGCAGTGTAATGGATTTTCGTGTGAAACTTTCGTTTATAGTTTTACCTCTTCTTAAGAACACAGTAAGTATAAAAAGTTATAATACATTTTTTAACATCCTTAACAAAAGTAACATTCTTTTAATTATGAACTCTCCTGAAAAAAGTGGTTAAATAATTGTGTTCTAGTATACTTACAGTATCTAATCCTCAGTTTACACTTAAAAATGTATGGTGGAAGTTTTGGTCTAAAAGAAAATTAATGAATAAAAAATCCAAAATACGTGCTCCGACTATAATTGGGGTCGCTGTAAAAGTTTACAATGATGCCTGGAACATAATAATATAAGTTTGGCCGTAAAGAGTAACAGCTGCAAGGGATGTTACGATACCTACTTACTTGAACCGAACTGAAATGGGATATTGAAGAGGCAATGGATAAGGAAAATACTGAATAAAACCGGAGAAACAATGAAGAAAAATTACTAACGTTATGTTCAGTCAATTGACGAAAGGCCCATATGTTTATACATGATTTATACTTTATCTGGAGCAATATTACCCTTAAAAAGCCGCCGAGTTTTTCAAAGATTATTTATTCATATTCAGTGTGCCAATGTCTACAGGAATAATTAATCTTTTGTGTCTCTTTTTCTTTTATATAAAACTGTATCAGAAGGCTATAGTACTGTGCACATTTATTTTCATTAAAATTATCTTTTAACTGCTCTCTGAGAACTTGTCTAGTAAATATCTAGTTCTATAATTAATCCAGTTTAAAATGATTTCGTGTGCCACGGAAAATGTAATAACTCTCGAGTAAAGGAGTTGTTTGCACTGGTTTAATTAAGTGCAGAACTATAGATGCGAACACGTTACTTATCCATGAAATGTTTACTTTCGTACTGTTTAAACTGTCACATTTAATTACGGGGGCAGAGGCATGCACAGTAGTGAAAAAACAATTAGTGCCATATAATTACATACGCCCGTTTATTTTTAGTGTGGATGATGCTTACTTTGTAGGTATGTTTCTGACGGGCTGTATAATGTTGATGGGGAAACCATTCCACAAATTGCAGGACAGAATAGACACGGTTGAGTTTTTTTGTAACATTATTTAATGTACGTAAAAATGTCTTTTTAATTTAAGTTTTAAAAATATTTTTTTTAAGTTAAATATCAAAGTTTTGGTATAATTGCGACTGTTAAATGACGGTAATTATCTCCTAGGCATAAGATCGGATACTTTGTTATTGCTCGAACAAATTTCATAGCGTAGTGTAAGTTCAGAAGAACATTTTATTGGTCGTTTAAAGAAACTCATGTAACTTTTTTACCATCTCATTGTTACTTGGCTGTTGGACTATGATTAGAGATACTGCATAGTTTCGGTTTAAAAGTTCCATAGTATTTTTTTATGAGTTTTATCACCAAAAAGTAGATAATTTTACAAAATATACGTTAAAGAATTTTGAATTTATATGAATGAAATTAAAGTAGCCGGAAAAGATCCAATATTTATTCAAGACACATATATATCCGCGTAAATTGAATTGAAGAATATCACTTAGGAAACGACTTTAAATGCAATTACTCTACGCTCTTGACTTCTTTGTCGAGTGCCTTGAATTCTGTTACTGGCCAGTTTCCAAATTAGTGCGCATGTAAACTTTAATTTTTGTTATTTAGATAACACTATAAACTCGTAGTTATTTATGACTTACAAAATTTATAAATAAAAAGCGATCCCGGCGGACGTTGTCCTGCCTTGATAATAAAAAAAATATCTAAAGTTCAACCGCAACGCCACCTATCTGGCCCAATTGTGAATCTAAACCATTCTCGGATCTACTCGAACACGCACACAAAATTTCATCAAAATCGGTCCAGCGGTTTAAGAGGAGTTCAGTGACATACACAAATACAGAAGAAATGTATATGTAAAAGATGTAACAGTTTTGTCACTGATTCCCTTCTGCTTTTACTTATTATCTCGTTTTTATATTTTAATTATAGCTGTAGTACCAGTTATATTCTCAAATAAACTATGAAACTTATTAGGAAATCAACCCGTAGAAAAGTAATGAATATTTCCAACAAATAACACATTACAATAAATAGTATTTGAAATATTTACGTCTTATAAAATCTTGGAAAAATCTGTTTTCATACAATAACTATCATGTTTCGCTTATCTTATAAAAAAAACGTTAATAAATTAAGAGTATTTAGGCAAAAAAAAGAAACATTTGACTTTAAATGTTTGCAACAAACTCACTTGCATAATGTTTACTAAAATGCTATGTTAATTAAATCCAAAATTTAACATCTGGCTGAACCTTATGGTAATACTGCGGACATCAGTCTGCAATTCAGCTGATTACCATTTTTTTTTCTCGATTTGTAAACTTTTTGCAGCAGAATATAATTCAATGTTGAAAAGACGATCAAGAGTGCCTTCAACAATTCTCATCTAAGATAATTTAACAATCCCTACATAAATAGTAATTCGATAAAGCTACATATTATTTATACATATATTATACGTATGGTATATACATTAAGTTATAGTGACGGTGGACATACTAATTTGACTAAAGGGAGAGACACCTGACTGGGTGTCAAGTCTTGGCACGTTAGTCAATAGGGTGGGTCAAAAAAATCGATTTTTTTTTACAAGTGAAACGGAAAAGTGGATTGTTAGACACCTTAAGAAAATGCTCACCAAGCATGAGCTCTTAATTTTAATAGGAAGATCTTCCGCATCGCAGTTTTGTATTTTTTTCTCAGTCCAATAGAAAAAAATTCATACCTGATCATTTATCGATTGAACAGAAAAATGTTCCGAAGGAATTTTTTAGGAAATTTAATGCTCTACAAAAAAGGTATCTTATATTTTTTCCGTAAACCATTTGAAAGATATTAAGTATTTTCGAAAAATTTCAATTTCATTTATAATTTTTGAGAAAATTTTTCGAATATCTCATCAAAAACTTTTAAAATCCGTACACATGAAAGTTTGATGATGAATATCTTTTGAACGGTTAATTTCATCGCCAAAATATAAGAAACCATTTTTATAGAGCAGTTAATTTCCAACAAAAATTTGTATTGCGCATTTTGTAAAAGTCATTTATTGTCGAGTTATAAAATTCATAAACAAAAATGAAATTTGTCTTAAAATAATCAAAATTAAATCCTTAATATCTTTCAAATGGTGAGGTTTACGGAAAAAATATAAGATACCTTTTTTGTAGAGCATTACATTTCCTAAAAAATTCTCTCGGAACATGTTTCTGTTCAATCGATAAATGATGAGGTATGATTTTTTTACTATTGGACTGAGAAAAAAATACAAAAATGCGATGCCCTCCGCATCTTCCTATTAAAATTAAGAGCTCATGCTTGGTGAGAATTTTTTAAGGTGCCTAGCAACCCATTTTTCCGTATTACTTGTAAAAAAAAATCGTTTTTTTTTACCCACCCTATTAGTCAATTCAGCGTAGGTATTATAAATTGCAACACTGTCTACAATGTAAATAATAATTCCGTAAATTACGAATTTTATAAAAAAATATTTTGGGAGATTAGACTATGTACGTGCAACCTTTAGAGAGCTGCGGGCCAGAATTTCGAACGTTAATATTTTTGATGAAATCCCAGGGTAGTAATAGATGTTTCATAGTATAACAGGGATTGTTTAACACATTTCTCAAGTATAATATTAAAGTTACATGAATCGGAATAATATCCTTAATGGTCCTAAGCTTGAACTTTACAAATAAACAACTAATGTTTGTATCAACTTTAATAATACACATCTACCAAGATTTTCTGTTTCGATTTTTTTTTCATTTCAAATTTTTGAATATCTAATATATTAAACCAACAATAGTAATTTCTTGTTAAATAGCATATATAATTTAATAATAATACAAGAGCACAACTTAAAATGTAAGTTACGTACGTATGTTAGAAGAATATAGTATTTAAAAATTATGTTAAATTATAAAGAAAAAAAAAACGAGCTAAGATAATTACGTTGTTGTATTAGTTTTTATCATACAAAAGAACTGTTCACAATTATATATTCAAATGCACAAATTAATTTATTGGCACATGATTTTAAAAAGTATCTCACAGATTATATCAAAATTCTAGACGGGTCGAGCGATGCCCACGTCATGATAAAAAAACATCATGATTTTCCAATATTTTGCGATACGAGTAAATTAGTCTATGGTTTTGTTCTCTTTTTTCAATAAAACATTGTTATCACTCTGGCAGGATTTAGCTTCCGAGGTTTGTCTGATTCGTGATACGGTTCAGTGAACTAATTTGTGAACATCGTGTTTGCATGCGTCAAACTTTGTGCACCTGTGTATTTTATTTAATAGAGCGTACCATTCAGAATTGATATTTATTTAAATCTGAACAACGTAGATTTGTATATGAATTTGACAAAAATAACTTTGTTACGTTTATTAATCTAAAAAGATCATAAGGTAGCTAACTTTTTTTTATTGATCTCCGTACGGATACCATATAATTCATTATTATTACATAGACGTTGCGTCAAGTTACATATACGTTTTCCAGTATTCCTCGAAGGGAAACTCGTACCGCCCAATTTAATTAGGCGGCAACTAGGGAGATAGCTCCGATCGAAGCTTGCGGCTTACGAGGACGGTCAACGTTACTGACAAGATTACTAAACTTTTACTCTGTTTGCATGCGTCAAACTTTGTGCACCTGTGTATTTTATTTAATAGAGCGTACCATTCGGAATTGATATTTATTTTAATCTGAACAATGTTTGTATATTTTTTGACAAAAATAACATTGTTACGTTTATTAATCTAAAAATTATCATAAGGTAGCTAACTTTTTTTTATTGATCTCCGTACGGATACGATATAATTCATTATTATTACATAGACGTTGCGTCAAGTTACATATACGTTTTCCAGTATTCCTCGAAGGGAAACTCGTACCGCCCAATTTAATTAGGCGGCAACTAGGGAGATAGCTCCGATCGAAGCTTGCGGCTTACGAGGACGGTCAACATTACTGACAAGATTACTAAACTTTTACTCGGAGCCATACGAAACGTTTACAGTACTCTGAATATGTACTATATACTATAACTATGCATCGTTGATATGAATATATTTTATTATTTGGATGTTGAACTACTAAATACTGAATCAGTCTGAGGAATAATTAAATTCATCTATTTCGGTAAAATCTTTTTTATACGTTTATAAATTGATGTTGTATTTAAATGATATATAAATTATATAAAGTCCCCTTCAAACGCAGGAAACTTGTATATACTAATATTAAGTTCGGAATTTTAATAAAAAACAAAGCTCTTCTGTCATTCTGCATACATTATTATCATATTTGTATTTCAGCATTCTGTCCTTTTATACAGCATAATTGTGTGTTAAAGTAAACTAAATTATTAGATGATCGATTATAAAATACTGGTGATTTATTTCAACTAGTAGTGGAAATATGGTTAATTTTGAATATTAGTTATTTCGACAGAGAATGGAAATTGATGAGAAGTATAACTGTTAGTTGGCAAAACATAGGTACTTGTCACAGCATCATTGCAAAACCCTGAATTAAATGAAGAAAAGTTGTTGTTTGCCCTGGTAATGATATCTCATCAGTGCCTCTCCTGATGTGAACATAAGGAACAATGGGGATGATATATTCGTTGATATAAAAGCTTCTAAACATAAATTAACATTAAAAAAACACACAGAGTGTACAAATACTGTAGTACCTACCTAACGGTAGTTAAGTCTCATTAATAGAGACAAGTAAAAGGCTTCAACAGATCGATTTATGGAACAAAAACTAACTATACATTTTCTTATTGTTAACACGATAGCTTAACGAAAAATTTTTTGGCAAATAGAAGTGAAAAAGGTTCTAAATGTCGCCTAGTTATATATAGACATTTGTTCACACATCAGCAGTTCGTCAATTATGTGATTTTATATTTTTTGTTGATTAGTGTCTGTAGTGTGCGAGGCCGTTATTATTAAAACTACTGGTCGAAATTCCACCATAATTCATTTTTACATTCTATTGACTAAAGATTTATTTATCAATTATATAATTATATTATTCATGTATATAATGAATTTACATATTATATTATAAAATTTACCTACGATTTGAACAGTTAATTTCAAAGGGCATGTAAGGTACGGAACGTAAGCCATGTTAAAAATATTGAAAGTAGGATGAAAAAAACTAATTGGAACGTAAGATTAAAATGACAGATGGCTAAACGTCATTTTCATTTACATGTGTGTATATGTTGTGTGTCATTGAAGCCGTAGTGTTAGTAATGTATATTTTAATTAATTTAATTTATTTCTATTGCATTTTATATAAAAAATATAAAGCTTTGTGCACTTCTCCTCCATATAAACTTTAAATATGACCTACAATTTGACCAGTAAGTTCAAAGGGCATGTAGGGTATGGAACGTTAACGTCACGTTAAAAATATTGAATGTGGGATGAAAAAAAAGTTATTCGAACATGTGTGTATATGTTGTGTCTTCTTCTTGTCTTCGTCACTTCTCCTCCATATAAACTTGAACTATACCAAATTTCACGTTCATCTGTTCGCGCAATTTGCTTAAGAATTTGTACAAAGTTTCCACTTCACGTATTAATATATAGATGCCACTCTTTTCCGTAGACACTGGATAAAGTCTAAAATGAACCATATTTGCGTAACTTTAAGCGACCTTATATGTCTATATAATAGATTTTAGACATATAACACAGTTACTATTTAATTAATAATGTTTAGTTCGTGAAAAATCTGCGAAAATGCACGACTGTAGCAGCGAAATAAGTTGCCTAAATTTAATATTTTCATCTGGAAAAGAAAATTAAATTACCATGTAGTTTTCATAAAGAAGTAATCATCTAAAAGTCGCTCCTACGTGAGATAAAAATTTAGTTATATGTAAATGAAAAATAAGACTGTTACGTACACAAGTGTTACTGAATATAAATTCCGAAGAGCTTTTGTAGCGATTTTTCACGTATAAACGATATAATTAGTGTATCGATATGATATTAAAATATTAATATTTTTCCATTATTGCATACAAATTTTATATTCGCTGTTCGCTTAGATCTTTTAAACTCATCAACGGATTTCACAGTAATAGATAGAGTGATTCAAGAGGAAGGTTTATATGTATAATACATGCTTATTATAGAATAGAAAAGTTGAAAAATTCAAAGATTTGTAATGTGATGCCTTAACAAACATGTTTGTTCGCTTAAGTCGCAAACGTTGGCTAAACCTGACGAGATAGATCAAATTAATTGTATATCTTAAATAATATTATTAAATACTCCACACTGCCCCATATTGTATGTACATTGCACCCGTGCGAAGCTGGGGATGGTCGCTAGTACAGAATAAATTCGGTTGCTCATGTATACAACGATGACTTAGTATACTTAGTTCAACACAATTTCGTAATAAAATAACCTATTTGCTTAAACTGTGCATAAACAGTACAGTTCAGTACATTATTAGTGTACCAACAATATTTGCTACTTATTGTCTCTTTTGTTATATTTGCTAGGTCTTTCGGCAACAAAATGGGACGAAAAACAATATTACTTAAGGAAATGGGTTAGCAAGTTCGATTCACACTTGACTTCCTTTCGACAACAAGGCAAAAGATAGTCGCCTACAAATATCTTTCTTATGTTATATATTTTAGGCTTAAATGTGATGTTACTAATTGAACTCGTGGTTCTGTACGTATTTATGGTTATTCGTTGTAATTATCATTATCATTATTACATAGTATAAAACAAAGTTCCCTACAATGTTTGTCTGTCTGTCTGTACGTGATAAGCTCAAAAACTACCTAAAGGATTTTCATGTGATTTTCAACAGTAGATAAAGTGATTCATGAGGAAGGTTTTGGTGTATAATTTGTCAAGGATATTTTATAATTAGGTCGGGACAACGCCTGCCGGGCACGCTAGTTGTTTTATGTAACAAGAAGGTATATTGTTGAGAAATGGATATTATGTAAATATTCTCCGTACCCTTTTTATAAACGTTACTGAAGTTGCTGTACTTCAGCGCCACCTAGCGGCGAGTACAGTGCAAAGTATAAAAACAATAACTTTCACGATAATCGGTCAAACAATATCGGAGTTTAACAAGTTCAGAAATATCAACCACATATGGATATATATTATCCTGTTGTTGTTAATGTATTATTCTATATTTACATATTATAACGTGAATTTCATAAATAATCTTATTCGTATTGATTTTATAAAAGATAAATCTGCTAAAATGATAACGTATTAAAAACAAAATATAAAGGGTATCGACTTTGGATATACGAGTAAACCAAAGTAAAAGAAGTACTATGTTTTGTCGGTTAATTATACCATGTGTAAATTACATGGTTTAAAAACTTGGATTTTATAGCTCGATTCATACACTTCAGAGATTATTGCGAAATATCATTTTTGCTATAGCAATGCTTCATTGTATTTTGTAGCTATTTCACAAGCTATTAACACAAGTTATTATGATATATCGCATAAAGAAGTCACGGTGGCCTAGTGGTTTGACCGGTGAACTATTATTTCGATGTTCGCAGGTTCGAACCCCGGCATGTACCAACGAATTTTTCAGTGTTCGCGAACAATTACTAATTTAAATTAGTAACACTGGCTTATCGGCTGACGGTGAAGGAAAATATCGCGAGGAAACCTGAACCTGAGAAATGTTCTTGTAGTACTAGTGTATGTGGGAAAACAGAACTGTGGATTTCTCAGAGTTTGAAATCACTAATACGTCGTGGGCTGGCGTGGTGATTACGCCCATACCTTCCTTCGGGAAGAGGCCTATGGCCCTGCAGTAGGTCTCTTACAGGCTGTTGATGATGATTTCATTTATTCAGTACAGTGTGTTTCTTCTGTCGTTATGTTTATAGCATTCCTTTTTTTAATGGCATAGGTGGAAAACGTGGGTCACCTGATGTTAAGTGATCACCACCGTCCATAGACACTTGCAACACCAGGGGAGTCGCGAGTGCGTTGCCAGCCTGTGTTGGGGCAGGAAAGAAGAGAAGGGGGTAGGGAGAGGAGAAAGGGGAAGGAAGTTGGGCCTCCGGCGCTCACAATGACCGAACAAAACGTAACAATGCAAGCACTGTTACTTCACGTCGGTTTTCTGTGAGAGGGTGGTACTACCCCGAGCGAGCCGACCCATTCATGCTGAAACCAGTAATAGCCTCAGCGTGGTTCTACCACATAAATACTTAAACTTGATACTTATGGCGCGCCAAGTAAAATTAGCATTTCGTACCTATTGTGCTAAGTCAATAATTTCCATCTATACATTACAATAAAGTGTATTAAATGTTTCCTGTTAAATTTGTCTACATTTCTTATATAATGAAGTAGTTACATAAACAAGGAAACTTTATTTTTCACGGCATATATGCGAACACATATTTGTATGCCTTTCCCGTCGACCTGTATGAAGCGGCTACTCACTCTTGTTCTCCAAACAAATGACACAAATTTGTTCAACGCGGAAAATGGCTGAGGGTATGTTTGAAACATTCGTTTTGTTTTTATTTCATTACAGATCGTATTTGTGTAAATTAAGAACAGAAAGTTATTACACGGTATTAGTTATTCGTACTTGTGTTTAAGAATTATTCAGCACTTTACAGTTATATGGTATTTTTGTAAAATGTAAATAACTTCTGTTACAATGTTAATAATCATTTGAGTAACAGTAACAGCTTGATTATGAACGTTTTAAGAAATAGCGCCTGAATATTTATTTATCCTATATTATTACGGTATTTACTTTATGAGAGTGTTTTGAAAGCATTTTAATTGATTTTATCAATATTACCGAGTTTGTTTCTATTATAAAGGTTGTTTTTTAAGTACATAAAACAATATATTTTAAATATTTTGTCAAAAATTGAGGAGCTATACGCACAAAAAACTTTGCAACGTCTACACCTTTTCCGTGACAAACGAATATTTAGCTAAATTTTAAAAGATATACCTGTGGGATAAAGTAATCAATAAATTCTAATTAATGCATCTTCACAATTATTATCCACTTGTTAATAATAATAGCTAATGACATTCGGCATAATGCACCAGTTATTTTTTATGGGTTATTTATGTCTAAAGTTTTTATTCTCAGATCTAAGTCGTTAAAAATTACCTGATAACATTTACGGTCTTATTACAAAAACAAAAATGAACACGGGTATAACACGAGTTTTACTAAATAGTGCATAATTTAAAATCTAGTTGAAGTCATGTTTAAAATTATTACAAAAGCGTGTCCAAGCGGTCTCTAACTAAAGGTCTGATTAAATTTTTTATGCAAATCTGAATAGCATTCGTTTAATTCGATCTCATCAATCAAAATTTTAATGGTGGTAGGGGCCATGCTGAAACTATTATTGGTTTCAGCATGAATGGGTCGGCTCGTCCGGGGTAGTACCACCCTCTTATAGAAAACCGACGTGAAGTAACAGTGCTTGCATTGTTGCGTTTCGTTCGGTCAGTGAGAGCGCCGGAGACCCACCTCCCCTCCCCCATCTCCTCTCTCCTCTCTCCTCTCCCTTTCCCTCCCCTAACCCTTCCCTCCAAAAGATGGCAACGCACTTGCGACTCCTCTGGTGTTGTTAGTGTCCATGGACGGTGGTGATCACTTAACAGCAGGTGACCCACCTGTTCGTTTGCCACCTATGACATAAAAAAAAAAAAACGTTCCATCACATGCAGATGTTTTGCAAACAATTTGTTTTTCTTGAACTGATTACGCTATTGACCTAGCAAGGTCTTAACAGCTTCATCGGACTACGAAAACAATTTTAATTTACACAAGTGTTAGAGAATATTTAAATTAAAATAATGTCCATTTGTAAACAAGGGTAAAACACTCTTTTATGATCGAACTGTTTTTAAGAAAGAGTTCAATGCGTATTTATCTTTTGTGTAGTAGCACGGTTGATGTTCTCGTGGGGAATATATTTTCATATCGTTGAATTAGTTCAAACTAATTATGCAATAAGTAATTTATTTCTTACAATGAAAGTATAGTATGATTATTCTGACGCGTATAAAATGATGAGTAGAAATTATCAATATTTATGTACTTAATGCGAGCACCTTTATTAGGCACCTTATTTCAATAAACGTTTATTACAATTTGAATATTACTGACGCATTTAATCGCTTGGATCAAAGAGTACACCTCTAATAGCCGTTTCTTTCTGTGAACAATCTATATTTTTATCACGCTTTTATTAGCTTCACCTATATTTATGTATGTATGTTTGTAACCGACCCCTTTGAGCTCGATTTTGTCCTACTTTGAACGATCAGATTTAATTCAAACTGCACACCTGTCAAAGGTCGATGACAATACAAAATTCCAAAAAAAAAATTAATCATATTTTTGACACTTTTTACAAAAATATACATTTATTTCTAATTTACACTATTCTTAATCCAAATTTATTTAATTTTATATTCTGTTTTTTAGTTGGATTTTTTATGAAAGCGTGTTTTTTTATTTTTTTTAAACTATTATTTATTTACAATTTCATTGAAACGGTTCGACATGTTTTTTATAACCTTATTCTATTAAGAAGTATTCTTAAATGTTACTAATAGTCAATTTGGCTGGAATATATTAACATAAGATCTTAAACCTTAATACGGTTTGTATAGAAAGTTGTTTCTCGGATCACTCGACTAGTCGACTAAATAGGTATTTGTTTTTATCTCCTTGCGACTTATTTGTCTTGAGTTTGCTAAAGTGGTCGATGCCTCCCTTTAGTAGACACGTGTATGACTAGTCCGGATGTTTTCCAGTCTTTTATTCACTACATCCTATCGACTGAGTTGTTCAAGCTCTTCCCGTTATTTTCTATGCCTCTTTTTATGATTAATAATAATTTATTTTTACTTTCTACGACAGTACAGAGTTTTATCGTCTCATAAGAAATCTCCAGTGACTATGTTTACATTAATGCTGTATAACGGGACCATTGCTTTGTCATGTTCGATTTATCTGTGGCAATATTGAGGTGTCATGTGAAAAACTTGTATTTCGACATTTTTATTTGATTTTTATTTACTTTTTCCACATGGATTAAAAAAATCAAAATTATAAAGGCTTTTACATATTAATTGTTTAACAGCGTCTGTAAATATAAGAATTTGTGCTAATTACTAATGTTATTACTACTATTATATTTAAAAGATTATTCAAGTATGTAATACATGGTAATTATTGGCTATTTAATACAGTGGTAGTAAATTTGCTTGACCGGCGGAATATCAATTCGATGTTCACATAATCGACCGATCCGGCATTGACCAACAAATTTAACGGGATTCGCGTATAGTTACTAATTTAAATTGGTAACAATATCGGTTGACGGTGAAAGAAACCATCGTGAGGAAACCTGAATCTAAGGAATGTTCTTGTGGTACCACATGGTGAGAAAATATAGAAATGTGGATGTCTCAGAGTTTAAAATCACTAATACATCGTTGGGCGGTGGGGTGATTATGCCCATAATTTCCTTCGGGAAGAGTTTGTCTCTTATAAAGTGATGATGATAGATTGTCAACATATCGTTGTATATATATTTTTTAACTATATACTATATAGTATAATTAAAATATTCTGTAGATCGTGTATGAATATTATGTTATCAAGTAATTCCGAGTTGAAGACAGTCTTGAGTAGAAATTACTTAGACGAATGATTGTTTTACTTCATACTTTCATATGCCGTTTTGTCGAAAGTTCTCTACGACTTCATACTTCAGAGCCCGCGTTCAACTGACGTTACATAAAAGAGCTCATGAATTCCAACTTGTCGAGCTTTACTATATTATTATGCATGGAATATACGTTTATTACGACTTACTTCGATATTAGGTTCTGTGGCTAAACTTAGTTATAGTAATTCATTCTTTGAAATATTAATTATTAGTTTATGTCTGCGGCTTCTCTAGCGTTAATGTATATTTGATCCGTTGGAAACAATACTTTTTCCACGACTTAAGGTGCCTTATATATAAGAAAATTTTTATGATGGCCGGTTGAGTCTTTTAGGTGTGGAAGCGTAATAAATAAATAAACTCGCACTTATTTTTATAATATTAGTTAGGACGTAAGGACTTAACGAAGAGTTTTTATCGAACGACTTCAAGTTTTATGCATTACTAGCTTCTGCCTGCGTCTTCTTCCGCATGTAATAGTTACTTTAGGCTAACCAACACGCAACGGAAACTTTCAAAAGGAAAAACACCCGATTTTGAAACATTCTTCATTGGTGCTCCGCTCCTAATGGTCTTATCGTGATGATATACTCTTTCTCGATAAATTAGCTATATAACAATGAAATAATTTTTGAAATCGGACCAATAAATATTTCCTGAGATGACGAATTGAACTAAATAAACAAACAAACCCTCCAGCTTTATAATATTAGTATATATAAGAAAGAATAAAGTCATTTCTGATATATACTCGGTAACAAGCATTTAATTTATTTTCCCCTCCACAGCTTTATAATATTAGTATAGATAATAAAGAAATAAAAGTTATTTCTGATATATATTTATACACGCATTTTTTTTCTTTACTTTTAGGATTATGAATATTTTCTTCGGAACTGGTATTATATTAGAAGTCGACTTCAATTTTGAAATATGCGACGCAGTGTGGCAATAAATATGACATGAAAGTAAAATTCATATGAACTCTCTGAATATTAATATGTTCTTGTTAACATTATGTACATTTTCAGCGTGATATGAAGTTTAAAATGAAAATGATTCACGTAGAATTACATTGAAGAAGTTGTAGTAAAAAAATAAGGAATTCCTGTATGTGAAATTAGGAAGTGATCTTAAGAGTGGTAGAGCCACGCTGAAGCTATTATTGGTTTCAGCATGAATTGGTCGTCTCGCCCGGTGTAGTACCACCCTCTCACACAAAACCGACGTGAAGTAACAGTGCTTCTATTGCTGCGTTTCGTTCGGTCAGTGAAAGTGCCGGAGGAGGTGCCCTTCCCCTCTCCTCTCCCCCCTCACTCCCTTTCCCCCAAACACAGGCTGGCAACGCACTTTCGACTCCTCCGGTGTTGGACCCACAAGTTCGTTTGCCAGTTATGACATAAATATATATATATATTGTAAACACGTTGATGTAATTATCGTATTTTCTATTAAAAATAAGTACGGTTGTATACTTCAAAAATTGAAAACGTGAAATTGTATTTATTTAGAAACATAAATTGAACGGTTATAGTTTATAACTACTTCGAACAGTTACCGATCGCTTACATACGTATACAAAATCTTTCAAGGTACTTTTAATTAGTAAGAAGAATTCGTTATTTTCTTTAGTTCTGTAGGAAATGTTTCATATTTTTGACGCTTGTATATCTCACGACTCTAATCCCATTTAAAATAGTTGCAAGCAGACATTTCCATGGCGCCGCTATATCTTATAAGTCCGCACAGTGGATTTTCTCTTTTTAGGTAAAATTCTCGCGTTCCGCCCCGACCGACCCAGTTTAATGGGCAGACGCGGGAATCGTACAACATCCGTTATTTTCCATCTCCTTACTTACTCTACTACTTTTATTTTATTGCCGCAACAAATGCCATTAATTAATACCCGGAAGATCTTCATTATATTAATTATTTTGTATATCAACTAAGTAAAATAAAAGTGAAATAATTATATTTTCTATTTGTACAATGATTCGTAATTTATTATTGTTATATTTACTAATTTGAATCGCGTAATACAACGTTTTTATTGATCTTAACTGTGAAACGCGAGCCAAGTTCATTATTATAATATGTGCCTTGGTAGTTGACTTTAACGACAAAAGAAGTGAGATCCAAATGGTCGGCCCTGAAATTTATTTATAACAACATAAAATATGTTATAACAACTTAAAATATCATTTCTGTTTATAACTTGGTATAATATTGAAGCCCAAGGTCTGACTTGCAAGTCTCAATACATGTGCCGAATTTGACATATTTATGTGAAATAGTTTTTGAGATATGACGTGGTGAAAAGTGGATCCAAATGGTTCGTGTAATATTACACGCGGTAGCGCCCGCTCGCCATTACATAGAGTACATAGCTTTATTATAGGCTAATTAAATTTAATCAATACAATACGTTTACATTACAATTAAATTATGTGGCTTATTTATTATTTGTTTATTTTATTTATGTATATATTTGACCTCTGTATATGCACTACCTACAAAACTATTTGATTGACAACAATACCGCTGGTTAGCTGGAAGAAAATCCTTTATAGCATTAAGCTCGCCAGTGTACAAACAAAAAGTGCAATAAAGTATTCATTCATTCATTTAAATAAGTCATGAACCTTGTTTTTGTAAACCACCTAGTAAACATTGCAAGAGTTGGTGCTGTTGGCAATCATATTCTAAATAAATATAATGATGTAAGTAATTCACATGTAAAAATTAAACAACTTTCGCTTGCGGCTTGGCTCGTGTTATTTTAATCGTGTTAATCGTGTACTTTTGACCAATTCCTTGGAAACAGTATATTTTTTTCGGGTGAAAATTACCCTATATCTTTTTCTGTACCCACCAAATATGTATTATACCCACAAAATATACCCACAAAATTCATGATAAGTAGTTGAGTAGTTAAGACGTGAAAGCGTAACAAACAAACACACTCTCGCATTTATAATTTTAAAGTGGAGATATCGATAAAAACTTATCCATTTTTTCATTTAAGTGTACTTCACATTTAAATACTCCCTTGAATAAATTTTCCAAGTCAAAGATTACGAGTACTCTGCTTCTACTTGAACACCTAGAAGTCGATTGTACACTAGGAAAATGGTTTTAACTATCATGGTTCTATAATATCACACCATAAATGAAGTTCTTTTTTTATATCATAGGAGGCAAACGTACTGGTGGGTCACCTGATGTTAAGTGATCACCTAAAGAGGTAAAGTTTGTGAGTTTGTGACGTTGTTGCGTTGTAGGGGATAATCTCAGGAACTACTGGTCCGATTTGGAAAATTCTTTCAGTGATATATAGCTCATTTATCGAGGAAGGTTATAGTCTATATATCGTCACGCTAAGGAGCGGAGAACGAATGAAGACTATTTCAAAATCGGGGTTTTTTTCCTCTTGAGAGTTTCCGCTGCGTGTTAGCGTTAGCCCAGAGTAACTATTCCACGCGAACGAAGTCCGAGCGTTAATACCTGTTAAGCTGTTAAGACTTTGTTAGGTCAATAGCGTAGAAAAAAACAGCGGACGAAGTCGCGGGCATTGGCTAGTATACAGATAATGATAGAGGTTTGCCATTATGTGCGTATCACTAAATCACTTATTTCAAAGACACTTCATCCTTATTAAAAAAAAACGCAATAATGCCACTTAATGTACAGTTATTACAATTTTTTTTAAATACGGTTTTTATAGGCACTATTCGTTCAACAATGTGTCTTTGAAAATGTACTGCTCTCGAGGAATAGATCAAATGTTCATTACCGCTATAAGGCTTACGGCAAGCATAACCTTACACACAAATACACATACCTTACTGTACCTTTAGTTACATATAAAAACAATTTAACTTTCTGTTGGCTGTGTGACTATTACTGGCATTTAAGGTATTTATAGAGTATTATCTAGGCCACACATAATTACATATTTCCATAGGAACAAACCAATGATGAAAAAATTTAACAGAACTTAAATTCGGCAATAGGGTTGTGAAGGCTAAACAGTTAATTACAATTGACAGTAATACAGCTCACAATTAATCTACATCAAAAATGTAGTTTCGAAAACAGAAACTAAACCGAGAACGAAGTGTACTAACTCTTACTAAATAATACTAAATGACAGTCGACGCAGAGTTTAAAATGGTGGCTCTCGCAACTTTGCATTTTCCTGTAAAATGTAGGTGACAACTAAGAAGGGACGTTTAATACATCACACTCGAAGGGTATTTAATAAGGGTTTAATAAGATGATTTTTGGGATGTTGCCGACTCTTAATCCTGTCGAGTACACGTCTAACAATATTATAATTTATAATATACACTAGCAACACCACCCACGACTTTCTTTGCGTCGGAGTATAGTATAAAAAATAGCATTAGCACCTAGCGTCAATTAACAATTACAGTAAAATAAATAGTTTTTATAAACATTGTTCTTGCAAAAACATGCACAGATATACCAACATATGTAGTATATGTATGTAACCTTATATATAAATACACTGATGGAGGCTGCTATTACACAAAAACAACTCGATACATTTTGTAATTTTTGTTTTTTGTATTGCTTCTAAGAAATTTAATCCTTATCTAAAAGAACAATTATCACGACAGCTTCATTTTATGTAATTAAAACTTTAGTTATAATAAACACCTATTTTTATAAGAACTACGCGTTTAGTCCTGTGTTTCCCTGCTTATGTTTCTCCTCCGTTTTTTTCCTCTTGAGAGTTTCCGCTGCGTGTTAGCGTTAGCCCAGAGTAACTATTCCACGCGAACGAAGTCCGAGCGTTAATACCTGTTAAGCTGTTAAGACTTTGTTAGGTCAATAGCGTAGAAAAAAACAGCGGACGAAGTCGCGGGCATTGGCTAGTATACAGATAATGATAGAGGTTTGCCATTATGTGCGTATCACTAAATCACTTATTTCAAAGACACTTCATCCTTATTAAAAAAAAACGCAATAATGCCACTTAATGTACAGTTATTACAATTTTTTTTAAATACGGTTTTTATAGGCACTATTCGTTCAACAATGTGTCTTTGAAAATGTACTGCTCTCGAGGAATAGATCAAATGTTCATTACCGCTATAAGGCTTACGGCAAGCATAACCTTACACACAAATACACATACCTTACTGTACCTTTAGTTACATATAAAAACAATTTAACTTTCTGTTGGCTGTGTGACTATTACTGGCATTTAAGGTATTTATAGAGTATTATCTAGGCCACACATAATTACATATTTCCATAGGAACAAACCAATGATGAAAAAATTTAACAGAACTTAAATTCGGCAATAGGGTTGTGAAGGCTAAACAGTTAATTACAATTGACAGTAATACAGCTCACAATTAATCTACATCAAAAATGTAGTTTCGAAAACAGAAACTAAACCGAGAACGAAGTGTACTAACTCTTACTAAATAATACTAAATGACAGTCGACGCAGAGTTTAAAATGGTGGCTCTCGCAACTTTGCATTTTCCTGTAAAATGTAGGTGACAACTAAGAAGGGACGTTTAATACATCACACTCGAAGGGTATTTAATAAGGGTTTAATAAGATGATTTTTGGGATGTTGCCGACTCTTAATCCTGTCGAGTACACGTCTAACAATATTATAATTTATAATATACACTAGCAACACCACCCACGACTTTCTTTGCGTCGGAGTATAGTATAAAAAATAGCATTAGCACCTAGCGTCAATTAACAATTACAGTAAAATAAATAGTTTTTATAAACATTGTTCTTGCAAAAACATGCACAGATATACCAACATATGTAGTATATGTATGTAACCTTATATATAAATACACTGATGGAGGCTGCTATTACACAAAAACAACTCGATACATTTTGTAATTTTTGTTTTTTGTATTGCTTCTAAGAAATTTAATCCTTATCTAAAAGAACAATTATCACGACAGCTTCATTTTATGTAATTAAAACTTTAGTTATAATAAACACCTATTTTTATAAGAACTACGCGTTTAGTCCTGTGTTTCCCTGCTTATGTTTCTCCTCCATGCATAAAAGCTATTGTTAACATAATAAACTACGCAGACGTTATCGCGGCTAGCAGTTTATAATAATAACAACCGATACGTGTTTCAACACGGAATAATGAAAATATTTATTACATAATAGTTTAATTAAATATTCAGTTAATAAAATACATACCTATTCAATTTCAAGAAATTATTTACCTGTAAATAAGTACCGAACTTTGTACTTCAAAGCAATGAATCTTAAACATATAATAACACAAGCTTCCTTACTCCTGTCGTTGAGCGTCAGATGTAGTAAATTTATGCAATATTTAGTGTCCATAACCCGACAGCGTTTAGGCCCGGCCACGAAGCGACTATTAATAACGCCGTGTGTGTATCCCCGTATCATACTATCATTTCGACCCCGAAACCGGCGACCGTAACTCTATTGATCACACTCGTTATGAACAGCTTCCCTAATGGACCCTGACGCTGTCTTATGCGATGTCATTGTTTTTGTCCTCTCACTAAAAGTATGCGGTTATTCACCACGTATCACGAGTAAATGTCTGTCATGAATCTTCTAGCGAACAAACGACAGCATACTTCTTTGTATATTTTTCAAAGCGGCATCAAATATTTCGTAATTTTAATATATATCTATATATATGACTTGTATGCTATTTCATAGTAATAATAAGTGGTAATATTTTAGTATTAAATTATTCCTTTTCCTTTTTGGAGTTTTTGGCGGGATTTTGATGTGTCATGTAGTGGATTTTTATTTTATTCATAATCTTGTGTTACTTGACTCTATATTGTGTAAAAATTGGTGGTGTTTTATGTAATATAGTTTGTTTATTGCGCATAAGTTAAGTGAATGGAAAATAATACCACGGACCATGAATTCTGAGATGCCACAAAAACTGCATGGAAAGTTCTAACATGATGGCCACCATCTTGTTAGTTCATTAAAATTATATCAAGAAATTTGTAATATCGATACTCACTTGACAATGGCAGTAATAATTTACTAGAAGACGGGTTGCCAAAAATGGAATGGAAGAAGAACTTGTTAATACATTAACTACTCGACAATGGCAGTAATAGTCTAAAAGATTGGTCGCCAAAAATAAAGTTAAAAAAGAAAATCACTCTGGTACCGTATTACCCGATGAGTATAAAAATGTGTACACAAATTATTAAATATGTACACAAATTAATGATTACATATTGTGTCATATAATCAGCTTCTGTTTCATTAAATTTAATAACAAACATACTATTGCGGAGTGGTAGGGTTTTACAGCCCGACTGGGTCGCAAACACCATGTATATGGCGAAAAAGCCCGTCATAGTGATTCGCTTCTGCGGGTCGCGTTTCGGGATCAGCCTGTGCATATCCAGCTATTCGCAGGCCGGCATGACAGCGGCGACCGGCGATGGATAGTGTGTCACTCGGTGGTCGTTGTTTTTGGACTCTACTGTGCTTACCATCAGGCAAAGTGCAGTCACTTTGCCGAGCTACAATAAAAAAAAACAAGAGTGCAGTGCTTTTTCAGTACTTGTCGTGGTTATTTATTATATAGTGATTATTATAACGTGAATTTAAAAAATATTTTATATACGATAAATCCGTCTAAATCGACAATGGAAACAAATGAGGTAATGTGATTGGTCTAATATCATCACGTTTCAATAGGGTAAACGAAAACAAAAAACATCAAAATGTATTTCATTAGTTAAACACTTGGTTTTTATAACACGATTTGTATATTTCATCGATTATTGCGAATTGCTATTTTTGCTAGAGCAATAATTAGTCGTTATATTTTATAGCTATTTCGTTTAATACTATAATAATATACTATGTTATAAAGAGGTAAAGTTTGTGAGTGTGTGATGTTGTAGGGGGCGATGTCAGGAACTACTGGGCCCATTTGAAAAATTATTTAAGTGTTATTATTCTTTAAAAAATATTTCAGAGTTACGTAGCTCACTTATCGAGAAATATTTTGTGGAAATTGACACGTTTTCTCGCATTCGCTAATGATTTCGAATTATGTTCATGAATAATAAGTGAGTAGGCATACTGTCATATCTTTACTAATATTATAAATGTGAATATGAGTTTGTTTGTTCGTTATACTCTCACGCTTTAACTACTCAACCGATCCTCATGACATAACGTTCTCAAGGGTACAGAAAAATACATTAGGGTATCTTTCATCCGGAAAAGATGTACTGTTCTCGAAGGATAAATTAAATCTATATTAAAACGAACAGAGCCGCTAGCAAAAGCTAGTACTGATATAAGTTGAAAATAACCAACAATATTGGTTTGAATAAACTATATCGGTGTTATTACAAAAAAGTTAAATACTTGCTTTGAAAAGGTTTCGAATTAAATGCACCGCGCTCGCCCGAGGCAAGTTCGCGTTATCCTTTTTCGCAAGTCTAACCTAACGTAACCAAAGCGAGACAAAAGAGCAAGATGGCGAACATTCAGCCATAGCGAGACAAAAGAGCAAGATGGCGAATATTCAGCGACGGCGGTGCATTTAATTCGAAACCTTTTTAAAGCTGTATTCAATATGTATTTAACTTTTTGTAATAGAACTGTGAGTTTCTTCTTTTTCTTAGTAGCGTTTTCCCGAAGTAGCGTCAGGGTTCGCTTTTCAACTTAACTTCATCCACATTGCCCGGTCTTCGTCTTCCTTATGTATGAGGTTGTTCTCCTTTATATCACCACGTCCAGCCAGCGTTTTTTGGGCTTGCCGCGAGACCTTTTGTTGGGTGATACGTACGTAACGGTGTTAGTATTATTATAACATTTGTAATGTATGATTAATTAATGATATACTTCTGTTTTATTTAGATTTATTTTCAAATATGTTTTGTGTTTTTAATTGTAATTTTGACAATACTACTTAAAGCCTATAATCCTCTAACCGATTTTAAATTACTTCTGTTAATTATATCATTACTCCTATCTAAGGAAAGATGATATAATTTGATTTCTTGATTATATATTACAAAGGTCTTCGTCTTATAGTAAATATCGTCAAATTTCACGGATTTACGCTGTGGAAACTATTCTGAAATAAATAACAGTTTTAAAAAACTAAAAAAAACACGCTTTCATAAAAAAATCATCTAAAAAACAGAAAATAAAATTTAATAAATTTGGATTCAGAATAGTGTAAATTAGAAATAAATGTATATTTTTGTAAAAAGTAACAAAAAAATGATAAAAATACTGATATCTGGAGGTCATTATCATTTTTTTAGTTAAATATTTAAACTTTTTTTCGGATTATTGCATTGTCATCGACCTTTGACAGGTGTGCAAAGTTTGAATTAAATCTGATCGTTCAAAGTAGGACAAAATCGAGCTCAAAGGGGTCGGTTACATACATACATACAGGTGAAGCTAATAAAAGCGTGATGAAAAAAACCAAAGACACTTCAATGCTATATACATGTATAGATTTATTAACTCCCGGGCTTATATGGGCAATTTTTTCTAAAACGTACATCAAATTTTACCTACGTTAACAATAAAGTACCTACGTAGGTTGTAACCACAGCCAAATGTAAAAATATCCCTACGTTTATGCGGTGGACCGAGGCACACGGCACCTTAATTACGACGTCATACGGATAAAACGACGAAATAAATTGAAAAATCCGAGTCTCGGTGAAATTCGAACTGAAAAAAATACCCTCTCCACGGTACTTAGGTTTCCAGTGACACGGCTCAGATAATGTGTTTGTTTTTGTGAGAAATATACAGAATGGAAAATTTTCTTTAAAAGGTTTTCAATCATGGTGCTTTCTGCTGATTCATCTATATATGTGTGTACAATCAACGATTATGTTTAAAAAAATAAAGAACTGGTGAATTTAATTGAATTCTAAAACTCTATATTATACTATTACTAGCCGGCCCGGCAGACGTTGTCCCGCCCTGATTATAAAAAAAATCCTAGACAAGTGATATACCAAAGCCTTCCTCATGAATCGCTCTATCCACTGATGAAACCCGTATGAAAATCCGTTCAGTAGTTTTTGAGTTTATCGCGAACAGACAGACAGACACACGTGGTAGGGGGACTTTGTTTTATACTATGTAATGATTATATGAAAGTCGTATTATTAGTGATTTCGTTTTGTTATATTGCTATGGTTTGTAGTATAAGTAGTAACGGTAAATTTCTTAAAAACGGAATAGCGTTAAAATGCAGCTATCAGAATATATTGACGATACTTCTTTGCTATTTAAGTGTGATAGTTATCCAGGTAGATATTGGAAAAAGTCTTACTACCTTGCTATAGTTTCATCACAATATTTTCCTTCATCGAAAACTCCATCTCCAAACCGAACATACGTCGATCGACGTGGTGTCCGACTACAATATTATAGAGCCATAGTGGTTTAAGTATGTAATTAAATAAATTAGAAAGAAAGAAAGATATATTTATTCAATACATACGACACGTACCTACAAGAGTATACATAAATACAAAAAACAAGAGAGACAAGTGTTGCATGTGGTGAAAAGGTCTTTGTCTTAGCACAAGCTGCAAGCTTCCACGTGGAAGCGTTGCAGCGCTGGTTTTCAGACAAAGCCTGCTGTATATTAATTGCGGAAATTACAATTACACGGACGCATTTACATGATAATTTCAAATTAATATTACACATGCCCTTAATATGCAACCTAATACTGTCTAATACGATACAATAAAGTTTATGGTAAAGCTGTGGAATTAGATATAATGTTCAAATGATTTCGCACTAGCTCAGAGATCATATGATGTAACCAGTTTTTTTAATTTATTTATTTACTGAAATTCATGCGACGCTTGCCATGTTAATAGATAGTTTTATTCAATGTTTTTTAAAACTAGAACGATGACCTCGTGTAAGGTTATACGAATTACGAAGTGTCTATGGAATTTTCTAGCTAAATATCCCACGAGTAAAATACAATTTCGCTTTCATCTTGATGAATTAGATTTTAGGTGTTTTATTTCTTCAATTTTGTTTTTCTAAAACACATATTGTTCAATCTTCTCAAGTTCAATTTGTCTAAGTTTATTTCGATATAGACGAGTAACGAGTGCTTTTGCTCTTTTTTCTTTTTATATTGAATCTTTAGTAACGTATTTACGTACAAAGGCTTTTATATATACTGTTCAAATGTAATAGATTTATTAAAGACTAAATGATACTTGTGACTTCGCGTGGTTTATTATTTTCACAGTATGTTTTATCTACAGGGTAAAAATAAATACACAAACATTTTTCGCGGCAAAAAAACACATTCCTGAACGTATGATGCTTATAAACATCAAAGTTTGTTAAAATTTCAATGATCTTATATTAAACTAGTTGTGCTCGCGATTTCTGTCGTATTTGACTTGCGTCGCCATTCAAATTACAATAATTTTTGATAAAGTGAAGAACCTACTTTAATGAAATAAACACTAAATGTTACTCGAAACTGTGTTTTTTGAATTTCTTATTCGTAAACGTAGGTAGTACTTTAGCAGTGATGCCTGCGCAAACAAATAGATAGACAGACATTTCTAATAATGACTGAAATGTATTTCATTACTTATTCTTAGTCATTTGCAATGGTTTTTTTCACAAAAATCTGATCACACATTTGTCTGTAACACATTAAATTTACATTTGTATGGCAGATTGAACTATTGTGATAATTCTATTTAAATAAGGGCCAAGTGATTAAGAAATAATACAAAATTATCTAGATCTTTCGAGTTGTTTCTAATAATGTGCGCAAAACGGCAGACCCCTGTCATTTTATTTATATTTATATACCCACCTCCCCTCCCCTTCCCCCTTCCCCTTCCCTTACTCCCCCTCTCCCCCAAGACAGCTTGGCAACGCGCTTGACCACATCTTATCTGATGAAGACGTGGTTTAATTTATTTATTTATTAGGAAAACTAACAGCTATAATACACAAAACATAGTTATTAGACTAGAAAAAAACATCAAGCCATTTATAAGTCTTCGTCGATATATTATTATTTGATAAACACTCCAAACCTTTTTTTATGTCAAAAGGCGGTAATTGAACAGATGGGTCACCTAATGTTAAGTGATCACCACCGTCCATAGACACTTGCAACACCAGGGGAGTTGCAAGTGTCTATGGACGGTGGCTGGTGTTGCAAGTGTCTATGGACGGTGGTGATCACTTAACATCAGATGACCCACCTGTCCGTTTGCCTCCTATGATATAAAAAAAATAAGCAGAAAATTGATAAAATGTCCTATTTAATTTGGAACTTTTAAGAAAATTAGATTCATTTTCTATGGATACGTGGAATACTTTATACCGGATCTTGTATAGAGACACGGAAGCTACGTAAATCTAAAGTTTCGGTAATAATCGTCAACGTCGTCGGCAACTTTTTTAACAGTCGACTGACATCGGCATTCGGTACGTGACTTAAATTCCCTCGATTTTCCTTCTGACCATAAAAACTAAATTCACTACAGGTCAGGGATTATCTGGGATTCTAACCACGATAGTCTGAATAGGGCAGCCGCAGTTCTCGACAACAATTGAGGTGATAGCGTCGAATCAATATACCATTTAACCTCTAAAGCAGTAATTACAGCTGCTTGAATGTGTGTTTAATCTGCTGGTCCCTTAGATTAGATACCTATGTACAGATAATCACCTACTGAAATACGTTTGCTTAATAATGATTCCATTCGAAATGTATGTAAAATTAACATTTATAAGTATACACTGCGTAAGTTGGTCTGACGTATAAAATTCAGGAGTATTAAAGTTTCTATTAATCCTTGTTACAGTATTATTGATTTTATGATATTTTTGATATATAAATTATTTCATTCATAATGTTTAACCGCCTATAAGTTTAATTCAAATATATCCGTAGATATAAAAACGTTTGCATGTATTAGTTTTTTTTTTCGAACTGACTACGCTATTGACCCAGCAAGGTCTTAACAGCTTCACCGGGCTACTAAGGCGAGCGCTTAAGGCACTCAGCCGATTTTATTTTGACAACTAGCTCAAGGGTGCACGGCACACATCGGCTTTGGCTGTTGCCTGATACATGCAATTATCTAATTATCTATAATCTATAATGCTAGTCTGGTGTGCGGGAGCGAAATTTACCCCCAGACCACGGCGGCGTGATCTGTGGTTACGCGGGCGTGGGCGTGAGCACGCTCTGTTTGGAGAGACAGACTGGTACTGATCGTTCACTGCCGTTATTTCATCGGGAGGGTAGCATGTATTAGTGTTTACACATGTTATAAGTGATACTTCGTTATGTTCTACACACGTTTTTAAATATTGTCTTTAGTACCTAAAACAAAACATAGCAAATTTTTTGCCATATTTTTTATATTTAAAAAACGCATGTACTATTCAAAATCATAATTGTATTGCTCTCACTATCATCTTCTATACACTTTATTATATATACGAGTGGTTAGTGTACAAACCTTCCCTTGGTTTTCGTATTTAAATGTATATAGTCTAGTTCAAGTCAACATATAATACTCATACTTATATATAGATAGTTACGAGTTACCTTTGTTGTTATGGTAGCGTAACCGAAATCGTCAAATCCATTCATATTTTTCCTTTTTTTTATATCATAGGAGGCAAATGAACAAGGGGGTCTCCTGATGTTAAGTGATCACTGCCGTCCATAGACACTAGCAACACCAGGGGAGTTGCGTTGCCAGCCTGCGTTTGGGGGAGGGGTGAGGGGATGTGGGCCTCCGGCGCTCTCACTGACCGAACGAAACGCAACAATGCAAGTACTGTTACTTCACGTCGGTTGTCAGTGAGAGGGTGGGACTACCTCGGGCGAGCCGACTCATTCATGCTGAAGCCAGTAGTAGCTTCAGCGTGGTTCTACCACCTATCAAGCCTATCTACCTCTCATACCGTACCTAAATAAATTTTTGTTATCTAAATGTACCAGATGACAAAATGTATTCTATTTCGGCCGTAAAATAGCATAACTATGCAAATATTACTTAATAGAATTAAAAATAAACACCTTCCTATATTAAATGAGCACGATTGAAGTATTTCCGAACAACTCCGACTGTACAATACTTGTAAAAACCGCGTAAATTTATAGCTTATCGAGTATAATAAATTGAAATCCGGATTATGTAAAGCCAAATACCTAACATTTCTAACAAATAAAATTTTCAAAGGGAACCGGAGATAAATTTGCGATATTCATTTAAGTACCCACAAATTTCATTCTGAGTTAATATCTTTCTGTATAAATCCGTTTTATATTTATACTCCTGAAATATATAAAATGTGACTTCTTCGGATAACAGACAGCTGGAGATTTCAATATAGCAATGAGTGTTAATTTAGTAGAACGGAGTAAAAGAGAAAAATGAACGGTTCGTGAATTCGTTGAAATGCTTACGTTATTTTTGTTATAAGATCGTTGACATTTTTCATTAAAGTAAATGTAATAATTTATAAATATACATATATCATTGTTTGAAAATCTTTTGTGAATATGATTATGTTTATTAGGGATACCGTCAACGCTATCATCGTAATTGAAGTCATATTATTTAAAAAGAAGTCACAATCTTTCATGATATTTTATCATACAAACTACTAAACGCTAAAACTAAATAGTCTCTATATGTAATTTAAACGACAGATATTCAGTTGTTTTTTTTTCATATGTAATGTTGAAGATACAATTATTTCACGTCTGTTCGATGGAATGTTGTTATGCAATTTGAACGATAGGGGCAAATTACGATGAACATATTATTACATTAATATTTTTTAAATGATTAATATTGCGGCGAGATCTCGCTTATTGCCGCAGTAGATAGATAGATAATCGTTGACATTTTTCATTAAAGTAAATGTAATAATTTATAAATATACATATATCATTGTTTGAAAATCTTTTGTGAATATGATTATGTTTATTAGGGATACCGTCAACGCTATCATCGTAATTGAAGTCACATTATTTAAAAAAGTCACAATCTTTCATGATATTTTATCATCCAAACTACTAAACGTCTCTATATGTAATTTAAACGACAGATATTCAATTATTTCTTTCATATGTAACGTTGAAGATACAATAATTTCACGTCTGTTCGATGGAACGTTGTTATGCAATTTGAGCGATAGGGGCATCGTAATGATGAACATATAATTACATAAATATTTTTAAAATGATGAATATTGCGGCGAGATCTCGCTTATTGCCGCAGTAGATAGATAGATATCTACGTTTTTATTTTACGTAAAACGGCGTGTCTGAGCCCACCGCGATAAATTATCCATTGTCGAGCTCCGAATTCAACAAGAGCCGTTTTGTTCAATTCTTCGTCTTGTCGTCAACGGTAAATTTATTGCCCTCTCTACGGCATTTAAATATGGATGATTATAGGTATCAGAGTACCTAAAATGTTCTAAACGCAGTGATGTGGAAACAGTAATTACTTTTTAGCGGTTGATAAAGTGAGAATTATCTTGGCTTTTTCTGCTCTTTCCATTTTGAAAACGACTCTAAAGTGGGGTGCGAAATTAATACGAAATTAGCTTGGATATTTTTCCCCATAAAAAGTAAAATGTTTTAGGTTAATATATTATGGTTTATCTTAGAAATCTTCTAAAGTAAAAATTAAAAATACATTAAATACTATGTTATACCGTCAAAAGTTTCGGCTACAATTGTATACGTAAATTAAAGAAAACCGAAAGTTGGATTTGAATATTTTTCCTCAAATCAAAATAATTAATAATTCTGCTAATAAATAATATGTGTATTTAAAAATAAACTGTAATAATTTATATTTGACCTAAGCCACTTTTTAGTTACATACCTATTGGAATAGATAGGTACATATATAATGTAAAAATCCTCGCTATTAATATTTATATAACCACTATGTAGCAACTAAAACGACTCTAAAGTAGGGTGCGAAATTAATACGAAATTAGCTTGGATATTTTTCCCCATAAAAAGTAAAATGTTTTAGGTTAATATATTATGGTTTATCTTAGAAATCTTCTAAAGTAAAAATTAAAAATACATTAAATACTATGTTATACCGTCAAAAGTTTCGGCTACAATTGTATACGTAAATTAAAGAAAACCGAAAGTTGCATTTGAATATTTTTTCTCAAATCAAAATAATTAATAATTCTGCTAATAATATATGTATTTAAAAATAAACTACGCTAGTTTATTTTTAACCTAAACCACTTTTTAGTCACATACCTATTGGAATAGGTAAGTACTTATATAATGTAAAAATCCTCGCTATTAATATTTATATAACCACTATACAGCAACTAAGAACATTGAAAAATTCAGACGATAATTAAATATTAATTTCAAGTAGGTAGGTACATCATAATGTTTTATTTATAGTTTTCAATCTTAAACTCTATCCAGCAGTAATTATCTTTAAATTATAGGGAATTGAAATCGGAAACTTGCCTAACAATCTGTAACTCTATACCTCTGATATTACAAATAATATTATTGAAAGTTCTTGTATTGAAAATACTGCTAGCTTTTACCCAACAGACTTATTTGTAAGGCGTAAATTAATATTTTGTAAACATTTGATAAAAAGTATCCTGTGACAAATTCTATTACAATCCGTTCAAAGATACTGTGAACTTTGTCACACATGTTAATTTAAGTTAAATACTGATATATCTGACATCAAAATAATTCCGTACAAAGCATTGTTGGCGAAAAGATGTATATTTTTACCCGTTACAATCCACCTACGTTCGTTTGAAATCTAAGCAGCTTTTCATTGATCCTTTAAATGGGACCGACGCAGGTTGAATACAGTTGTAAATGCTGACCGTAATCTATCTAGTACTCAGCCCTAACAACATGTGACCGACGTCATCCAGTCGACATCACACATTTCTTCCATTCAGTGATGCCGCTCGTTACTTTTGTGAGCACCGGGATTCCATCTATCATCTTTCTCCCGGACTGACGACCTTTAACTTGACTAGAAGAGTTCCCATTACAATACCTATTCAAGATTGAATATATTTCCCGAAAAGCTTAATAATTCCACTGTTCTCAATACAGACAATAAGACGACAAATTGCGACCGCTTTAGAAAACGACCAAAAAGTAGGACATTATATTAAAAACTGGAGCGTGATATAATAGCGATCATGACAATTGAGAGATAGATAAAATATATCACAAGACTATTACAATAAAACCTATTTTTGTATAGAAATCAGATAAGTAAGAATTACATAAGATTTTTTTAAGAGTAACCTATTCTTATTAGTGTTTTGTTTATTAGACCACCAACCAACCTTATTATTAAAAGTGCATTATTTCCATGTACAAAAAACCATGATTATTTTGTATTTATTAAAAAAAAGTATCATAAAATAAGGTGCGAGATTTTTTCCAAAAGTTTAACTTTATTTGTAAGTAAAATCTTTGAATAATTTATAAGTACTATAATTAATTCCTTTATCAAATTCCTGAACTTTTTTTATGATAGGAAATCGTGTTATT
This sequence comes from Antheraea pernyi, assembly GCA_015888305.1. NCBI lineage: Eukaryota > Metazoa > Arthropoda > Insecta > Lepidoptera > Saturniidae > Antheraea > Antheraea pernyi. The sequence continues at coordinate 65,123 of MU160221.1, forward strand.
ATAACATCATGTTTTAATCAGAACACTGACAATAAACAGGGTCGTTATGTAAATTTTCCGTTTCATTTCTATGATTCGGGAATTTTTAATGCATAACAAATACAGCCAGTATGAATGTTAGGCAGTTAAAGCGAAATAGTTCCGATATATTTTATTATATTGGTTTTTACACTATGGATGGATTGTATGAAGAAAGAAGTGTTCATTCATTTTTATAATCTGTTTTTAAATAAACACTAAATATACCCTCGAACGCTAATAATTATTATTTAATGATACATAAGTATGAATTTCGTGCATGTTCAGTTGTTCACGTTAGCGAGTACGCATGTAACTAAAGCAACATTAATTTGATCTGTTCGATAATAATTGACAATCGGAAATGTAAATTGATTCCAATAAACGGTTACATGTTTTCAGCAAATGAAATTAAAGCTTATATAATTATACAAATATGATTGATGAGAGTTCACGAATTATTAAGTTTTACTCATTGATAAATTATAGTTATTTTAGGATTTTTATCATTGTCAATTTCTTTTATACTGAACTAAATGTGCCCGTGAATATGTCCATATGGATTCTCATATATAATAATAATGATAAATAAATAGGTAAATAGGTGTATTAAAATTCAATATTTCACCGGGCTTCATCCTTTACGAACGATTTACAAAGTGGTACTACTTTTAGCACCCAGTCGTTGCTTATATTGTGGCCTTTGAGACACGGTGTAGTACTCAAAACAATATTTAGCTGTGCCTCGGACACATCCTTATGTTTATTTGATCTATATGTCGATCAAACATTACATACATTACAGAGTTTATAGAGGCGTTTCAATTACGCAGAGACTGCCTTGCCTTGCCTCACTAAGTGTGTTCTACCGCCTGTATCATGGCGAGTGTTCTGAAGATTACATTTTTTTAAACTAATATCACATTTCGATGAAACTGTAATTTTTAAACCGTTTCATATTGCATTTCTAACTGACAGCGAAATAACGAATACGATTTACTTGCTTTTTAAACGCTTAAATAAAAATTTATAAGAGCTTTTACATAATATACTACATCGAATTGAAGAAGAAGGTATAAGACATACTTTCGGCTAATAGACGTTTTGTTATTTAATCTCTTATTGTTGAGTAGGTGTTTCTTTTGTAGACTCAAAATAACTTATCGATAATAATGTACAGAATACAATATACAATCTATTTACTCAAAGCATATTTACTAAAACAACGACGGCACAACATCCGGCGTAATATTATATTAACTTGAAGGTATTCTTTTCTAGCATATAAAATAAAAATGAGTATAAAACGTTTTTCTTATATTTTTATTGTAATTTGTACATGTTATTTGTACATACTTATGATTCCATATTATACAGAGATTACGTAAACTTGATCGGAAATCTTTAAAAAAAACTTGAAATAGAATAATTATCAGTTCTTCAGAGATAAGCATAATATTTTGTGTAGGCGCATTAATTAATGAAAAAACAAAGGTCTTATTTATGTACGGAATTTGATTCAACAATTGTTCTCAAATAAGTAACACATTTCAACGTTCTCATATTTAGGCATTTGGAATAATACCAAATAAATAAATATATTACACCTACGTTTTCGAAATAGGGACGAATGTTGAACATTATGTTGAATTTATTGTAAATACTTCTTGTATAATCTGAACGATTGTTTTAATTTATGTATGTATATATTTTTAGAATGTTTCTATTTCTAATACAAACACGTATACAATTAATAATTTCTGTGTTATTAATATTATGTCGTGTTTAAATAAACGATCCGAATTAACATTTTAATACAGAAAATTTAAATATAGTAAAGTCCGCCCACTAGTTTAATAGACGAACAATATAGTTTTTCTTTTATCTGTGCTTCCAATAAGAGATTGTCAAATATTTATTCAGTAATTTTGCCTCCGAAATATAATAATTTTGTATATTCGTTTCAGCCGTTTCTTTTATGGGACGTTTTTTTATTGGGTCTTTTGTCTTAACAGATTTATGAAAGAAAAATGAGTTTTAACAAACTTGTATATTCTAATGTGCACATGGTTGTAGGATATACTAGATTTGACCTATTCCTAGGAAATAGTATTTTTTTCTCTTCTCAATGAAAAGTGTTCACGTCCTTCTCTGTACTGCTGACAACATATATGGAAAATTGAACGGTAATCGGTTAAGTAGTTAAGTCGTCAAAGCGTCTTAACAAACAAACAAACTCTAATACTATTAATAATATTAGGATGATAAAAGTTAATATAAACTCCCATAAACATATGTCGTCAATTTTATGATGATATATTTTTTTCAGGATTTATTTTCTTATTTAAGGTCCACTTTTATATGTGAACACAGCATGCATAACATAAGAAGACAAAGTTATAGTATTAATACAAAGAAAGATTAAATTATATTAAATATTGAATTTTTTTTTTTAGTTGAGGCCAAATAAACACAAAAAAAAAATCGAATTTGAAACGTAAACTATTACAAAAAGAAAGCATGCGATACAAAGGGCAATCAATGTTGGCCTACGAATTATCTATAAAGAAGTTACAACTGTGACTAATCAAGTTCTCTATTACTGTAACAATTTTTTTTTCTAATTAGAAAGGCTATAAATGACTCGCATTGATACCTCTAACCTTAATTCTATACAAAGTTCAACAAGCATTTCAATTATGACTATGAGAGGGAGGGAGGAAATTGTATCTAGGATTAAAATACTAATGAATTGTAATTAAAGTAACAAGCCAGTAATTATTTAATTAATCATGATTACATGTTAATGAAACAATTCTTTATACTTGTTACCTACTTGGATATCTGATACTAGATAATTTAACATTGAATTAATTTCCCCTTAGTTTTCTTATTCGATGAACTTTATAAACTCTCAAAGAAAATTCATTTTCGGTCTAATTAAGTTTTTTAATTAAATTTTTAAAACTTCTTACGTAAATTTAAAAAGAGAAACAGTCTTATAGGTCTTTTTCAATTTAAAACGATTATATTCTATGGAATTTATGTTTGATCTGTTGAGAATTTCTCATTTAGTCGCTGATATGTTTGATTTGGAATTAGATATACAAAACTAGTATTTGGACAATAGGCTCAAGAAAAAATGTAAATGTTCACTTTTACAAAAAGATAAATATAGTCACAGCGATAATTTCTTTATACCGAAAAATAGCATAAAATCTTTTTGCATTTAAAAAAATATACAATGAAGAATAAAACTGTAGTAAAACCATCATGATTCATACTAATTATGTTATTGATATTTTCTGTCAATGTACTTAGATTTTTCAAATAATATAAACACCTGCAGCGCCACTTATATTTCAAATGTATTCCCATATTTCATACGAAATAGTGCAGTTATGAATAAAGTAAATACATTAAAATCTCTCTATTGTTCGAATTTCATTTCGGTGCGATTATAACAACAATACATAGATTATGCGGTGAACCCGAACGAAAGCTTGTATACGGTGGGTGAAATGTCTAACCAACCAGTTTTATTTAATGGTTTCAGTCCCTCGTTTAGTAAACATTATCGCTGTAATCCCACCGTTCAGGTGTAAAGTTAATGTTATTGTAACACAACATCGCTTCGTGTTATCCTCCATTAGTCGACGCGTAAGCGCGTTCAGCTGCTTTATGGAATGTTGACAGGTATACAAATACATTCAATATGACCTGTTTTTATCACAAGTGTACAGGCGTTGGCGGTGATTGTTGACGGTCCATTGCCAACCGCCTCTAAATTGTATTAGCCTTCCACCGACCCGTCATGGCAAACCACACAAATCACGACGGAGGCGCACCCCTTTTAAACAGTTTTTAAGGCGTGATTTATTCCGCGAGACCATTATCCTCACTTCTAATCCTCTCGGGAATTTATTATTCTAAGTTTGTTGTGACCGCCTCTCAAGTAACTCGAAAGCTTCTTGTCGTCCTGTTGTGTTGAAGGGGAAATTTTGTAATATTTTTCTTGTTAATTAAATATCCAATTATTTTTGCTTAGGATGTTAATAGAATTTTACTAGTACTTAGTATGTAGTATTTACTAAAAAATACCAAAAAATACAGGATGTATTTTTAATTGTTAGTCATTTTTGGGTAGTTATAAATCTGGACAATATCTAATTTACAGTAATTCCATGAAACTGATGTTGGATGTCGAGTGGCACGGCGTATTATTTCGAAACTTGTAGCAAAATATAAAAGGCTTAAATTTGTTAGTTATAGAAAAAAAAGCGTGGTTTGTATTTTCAATCAATTAATTTAAGCATAAACATATAAATCGTAAAATGATATTTGACATAGTAGAGACACTGTTATGGAAATTATATGATATCTAGTAAAGAAAGTGAAATTGAATGTACGTACATTATACATTATGTCGGTCCAGTATGAGACGACCTCGCTCGCTTTGTTCGAAGTCCTTTTATGCTGTGCCAGTGCCACTCCAGGCGACCCAAGCCTGTTTGTATTCCGTTCACGGACTTTCCGAATATATTATTTTGTAGGGTAAGTACAGATGTGGACGAAACTGATTTAAGAGTTCTCGTTCAATAGGATTCTAAATGTGCTCGGACAAATTCACTGCTGGCGATACGTGTATCCTTCCGATCGAACCTACGATCACAGTAAGTATTGTTCCATTATGTTCCAGCAAACGATAATAGCAAAGGGTTCTTCTATACGACCGCAATCATTTTGTGGTTTAAGAGGAAAGCGTCTAAGTAATTGAAAGACTATAAAGCTTTTTGATTCATGTTCATATTCCTTACTTTCTTACTATGTTATAGATACACGTCTATAGAGAACGGGAAATAAAATTATTGTTTTTTATTTAAATATATCAAATCACGTTATCTTTGTATTTCTTTTTGTACCGCAGTTTCTTTTGTTTCTTGTTCTTACCGTTATCCCACATAGGTAGGGTCGGTACAACAAGTTTGCCATGTTATGGTATATGATTTGGCTTAATATTTACGATAGCCCGCCTGCGTGACATCAACCCTCCTTGGAATTTTTTTGTTGTACAACTGTATTTATGATTATTATTATATAGTTACGAAGTCTGATGGGATCCTTAGCCTTACAATTTTTCTGTAGGCTTTATCTTTGGTAGGCTATTTATAGTGTCTCTTTGAGCGGTACCACCGTTCCGGTTAAAAACAAAGTTCTTCAAGATTATGGTTTGCTTGCTATATTGCCATTTTTATATAACAGAAAACTAGTCAAGTTTAGACTATTCCCGAGGTCTGCAGTTTCTTTTGTTTGTCTAAAATTTATTAAAATTCAACCACTTTCCTTTTTATCGAACTCTGGTTTTATAATATTATGGATGAATAATGCTGATCAAACATAATATGTAGCGTACGGAGAGAAACATTGTAGTCTTTTATACATAGTCTATCTATTCAAGATAAAAATTTAAGACTGTCTGGGAACGGTCGGCAAGCGGATCATTTTACTTTGTATATAGAAGGTATAACTACAAAGTAATTTATGGGGCTAGTGTTATATATGTTTGTAGTGTTTTTGTACGGATAACATATGTGTTTGGTATTCGTAAACTCGTACCTCGGAAAGAATGAGTTTTTAGTATTTTTGTCATGTATTTCCACAACATTGACACGCTCGATGTCGTCAATAGGCTTTTGCGAACAAAAGAGAAAATTTGCATTTTAACCAACTGATAACCGGACTAGCTAAAAGTCGCGCCCTCTAATTTCTCCTTGACCCAGTGCGGAGGCAATATAATTTTCTTTTTTTAAGCAAATGCTAGAGATAAAGAAATAGTATTATCTTTTCGCATGACACCGAGATAAAACTTTTTCCTTTGGCGCTTTTAGTTTTTACGATTTGTTCTTATCTAACTGGTATTTTTTTTCTTTTTTCTTGTCATGTTAATTTAATCTTTTTGATAATTGTTGTATGTTTATGTAAATATTGAATTCCGTTACGTGTTAATATTGTATTTTAGTTTACATTCAAATAATAACACATTCGAGAGAGTAAGTTATTTTACTAAAGTCTAATAAGTGAAATTGTTTTTTTCAATCGACTTTTTTTTAAGTTTTGTTATTTTCTATCTTCTCTGTTTTATTAATGTACGAGTTCTTCAATATAATATTTGGTTAAATTAAAAAACAAGTCTTAGGCGCGGGTAGACCAGATTTTGACTTGGCGTGGCGTGACGTGGCGTGACATGGCGACGCGAAACACGCAAAGCACCATTAACGAAATACTCAAAAAAATTTGCAACCCTATCTGTATAAACATAAGATTCAAATTTTTTTGTCATCCACTCGTTATAGTCTAGTGATGCGCGGCATGCGCCTACGACCTAGCGCCCTTTGATAAATGCCGCCTAACACACCGCGTCTGAGCCTAGTTGAATTTTTGTATTTAATAAAAATGAATATTTATGTAATAAAATAAATAAACAGTCTTTTTTTATGGAACAAATTTGTAATGCTCTTTATCTTTTCATTATGCCATAGCTGACTCCTGCCATAATCTGTTCTTTTAGGCATATTACTTATACAAAACAATTTCGATGTTTCACATCTGCCAGGTGTCTCGTGACGGCTCATTTTTTTTAACTGTATTTGTTTTTTAAATTCCTCTAATATTATGCTTGTTTTAAAATAAAAGTATTATAACAAACATATACTAAATGAGAGGAAAGTGCCATATTTTAGTAGTTATAGGTACACTAACGAACAGATATAAATATAAACGTTGCGTTTTGTATATATAAGGTTGTAAAATCAGCTATTAAGTTTAGTTTATTTGATACGCTTATATTTTAATAATAAAATATAATATCAAATTTTGTATTTCGCCTCCTTTTTTATTCGCAGATGCCATACTATAAAACATATAAAATCACACTCACATCGACGTATATAACGACATCTCGTATGTTATAATTCGTTAAGCCGTTTAGCCGTATAAATAGACTACATTCGAAAAAGATTACGCTCCTTCGAAACAAGTAAAAACAGATAATTTATGACTTCTATTTATTTTGGAGTACCTATGTTATATATTTGTTTGAATTGTTTAAAATTGCCTAACATATCGTAAAGACAAGTAGACCATTAGCAGTCTTTTCTCTGAAGCCTCTTTGAGGTCGATAAAAGTTATTATCTATGTATCTTATTCCTGAAAATACAACTCATACATACACATATATGTATGTTAATAATAATAAAATAAAGGAGCTCACCAAAATTTTATATTCTTTATTTAAATATCAATAAAGACCAAATAATTGCCAAATGCAAATTATAAATTTGCATTAAATGATTACAAGCCATATTTTTTTGTTTTTTTTTTTTCGAACTGACTACGCCATTGACCAAACAAGGTCTTAACAGCTTCACCGGACTGCGGACAAGCCATATTTATTTAATGAGATTCTTAAGGCTAATAGATAAAGCATAGTTTAAACGAGTGCTCTAGAGACATGAAACTAGGCATAGTTGTTTTTTTTGGGATTTTTAAAAATTCAACCCTCATGTTGTTTTAAAATGCTTAACCCCGATTGTTGCCGATGGGGGAAATCCCGTCGGGCACACAACTAGTTCCGAATAAATAGCGGATAAAGCTTTCATTTATTCAGAAGCTAAAATTAAAAAAGTTCCACAAAATTTGCATGAGTTATTGTGCAATATTCAATGCTTGTTCTGTAGGTAATATGAACCATTGAAGCTGAATGTATTTTATTATTCGAGCGTGATAATTCTGTTATTTTATATACTGCGTCATCATTATTCATTTTTATACAAGAGTTATATTTGGTTTAATATATTAAACAAGTTATGTATAATAAGTTTTATGTTGATATTTTTATTACAAATATTTGATATTTTATGTCATAAATATATTAAATAAGTATGGAATTTACCTGATTTTAAGGAGGTTAATCAATTCATAACCGGCTACTATCTACTGGTGTGTAGTGAGAAATGAAATATAAGTTCAAATGCTTAATGCATCAACGTATGTTACCAGTTACATTCTTAGGATCAGAATACGGCAGCAGGAGTACGGCTGCTTTGCTAATCGTTTATGAATGAATACTACAGAGACTATTTTTATAATAAGTTTTTGAAATCATCATTATTTTTTAAACCACTTAATATTCATTTAATTCCACTTAAGTAGTATGGACACATGTTTTCCTCTTTCATTATCGTCTGGCAGCTGTTATTCCAGTATTTACATCTTTTAAACACATATCACACTTTACACAATCCATCCATACCTTCTTCGGTCTTCCTGTACTCTTATCTGTCCAATTTCATACTTAAAACTTTTCTAAGTACGTGACCCCTATTTATCTTCGTGACAGACCCATGTTTCGATATATCGTATCAATTAAAACATTTAATGTGTTTTTTTTTAACGTAAACATCCCTACAATATACTCGTCATGAGCTACAAATTTTTGTATTCGTTTATTAATTGAATAAGTTAAAGAAATGCTACGAAAGTAACTGCTGAGACCTAAGTTCAAATGCTTAGTGCATCGGCGTACGTTACCAGTTACATTCTCAGGATTTGAATACGGCAGCAGGAGAACGGCTGCTTTACTAGTATGCTTTGCTAATCGTTATGAATGAATACTACAGAGACTATTTTTATAATAAGTTTTTGAAATCATCATTATTTTTTAACCCACTTAATATTCATTTAATTCCACTTAAGTAGTATCGGCACATGTTTTCCTCTTTCATTCTCCTCTGGCAGCTATTATTCAAGTATTTACATCTTTTAAACACATATCACTCTTTACACAATCCATCCATACCTTCTTTGGTCTTCCTGTACTCTTATCTGTCCAACTTCATACTTAAAACTTTTCTAAGTACGTGACCCCTATCTCTCTTCGTAACATACCCATACCATCCCAACATATTACTTCTCTGCCGCTGGTACTATTTTCAAACTTTCCTTGGTATACTCATTCCCAATCTTTTCTATTCTGGTCACATACATTAACATTCTTATAACTTAACATACCCATCTCTGTCACATGCATTTCCTTCGTAGCACAGCATTCAGATCCATAAAGCCCGATAGGAATATTGTATTACTAATGGTTTAACAGTAGAAAATCTTTAATATTATTTAGTTTTACATATTTATATCATTTACGATGAAGGCTATAGGCATGTCAGACTATTAATAATTAATTGTGTAAACGGGTGGTTGTGGCGGCTGATGTGATGGCACCGCGTGATCGTGATGACAATGTGATAGTGACACATGGCTAATACTCCGGATCTGGGCTTGTTCGTCGCCAGCCTTCTTCGGCTTATTATCGGTAAGTTTTACGTTATCAGTTACCTATATAGTTTGTGGCATCTTCTATATATAGTTCTAATTCTAAAGTGTTACGTTAACTTTTAGTATAATACATAAAATGTTTTGTATTTGTCGAACTAACTACGCTATTGGCATAACAAGGCCTTAACAGCTTCACCGGACTACGCGTAAAATGTTATATTACGTATTAGTGTGAAGTAGATTTTAATGTTTGTAAATTGTCCTATGCCGATTGATTGGGGTGTAAGGGGTGTCAAATAACATCTAAGACTTGACACATCCAAGCCAACCTCACCTGCTCGTAGTGCACCCTGCTGAATAACGAACGAGGCAATGGCGATAGCTGGGTGGTAGGGTTTTACAGCCTGACTGGGTCGCAACCACCATGTATGTGGCGAAAAAGCCCGCCATAGTGATTCGCTTCTGCGGGTCGCGTTTCGGGATCAGCCTGTGCATATCCAGCTTTTCGCAGGCCGGCATGACAGCGGCGAGCGGCGACGGTCACTCGGTGGTCGCCATTGTTTTTGGATTGTACTATGCTTACCATCAGGCATAGTGCAGTCAATTTGCCGTGCTAGTATAAAAAAAAATCAGTAGTTTCGGCGTGATTGAACCTTTAAGAACTGTATCTATACTATTTTGATTACATATCAGTAGATATTCCATATTTATAAATTATTATTATAACATGCATGCACCAGAAACGTAGGATTTAACTACATAAAATACTTTCAAACTATTGAATGACAATGAAATTTAATTGTTTCTATATAATATTCTTGCATTAATTCACAAATTGACTAAAAGCTATAGCGTTGTTGCTAACTTGAGTGTAAGTTTAAAATTTTTATGAAATTAGTCAATTTATTATGCTGTTGATGTTTATCTTCTGAACAAGGATGTATCTATCAGTTACATTTATTTTTTAATTTTAGGTTTTTAGTTTTCACTAGCATAATTATAATAAAATGCATGATGTTTACTACATAACTAACTTCCCGCCCAGGGTTCGCATGGGTGTACTAACGAAAAAAATGGAGACCCTAACCTTTCTTTTATAGGACGACCACATAGAGTAACGTGTTAGCGGTTTCATAATTCTATGGACGACCATGTAATTTTCCTTCGGTCTATCTTATTCATTTTATATATGGAGATTGTTTAACATAAATTTTTCACTTTTTCACACGTTTTTACAACATTTTGTTACAATTATAAACACAAAAAAAAGAATTAGTCAAATTGGTCCAGCTATTCTGAAGTAACGCATTTAGATACATTCGGCAATTGATTCTTATTTATATAGATGTAATTTTTTTTACATACAATTATGTTTCAATTGTTGAGTATGAGGTTAGAAAATTTTGCAGCAAGAATGAGTTTCGAACCTGAGAATTATGTCAAGTTGAAGTATTTTATTCGATATATTGTTTTATAAAATACTAATATGTACCCGCGGCTCCGTACGCTTTTTTCTTATATCAAAGGGGCAAACGAACAAGCGGTTCACCTGATGTTAAGTGATCACCGCCGTCCATAAACACTAGCAATACCAGGGGAGTCACAAATGCGTTCTCAGCCTGTATTTGGGGGGCAGGGAGGAGTGAAGGGTTGGGGAAGGGAACGGAATGGGAGGGGCGCCTCCGGTGCTCACACTAACCGAACGAAACGCAACAATGGAAGCACTATTACTTCACATCAGTTATCTGTGGTTCGGGTGGTAGTACCCCGGGCGAGCCGACCCATTCATGCTGAAACCAGTAATAGCTTCGTCGTAGCTCTACCACCTACGCTTTTTTTAAAAGTTGTCATTATTTAATACTTGTTTTTTTTTACCTCACGTTATTAAAATATGGGTGTATTTTATGATTTCTAAAGCTATTAATTAATAACATTTATAGGTTATCAATGTTAGAATGACATGCATTATGTGTACAAAATATCATGAGAATCGACAGATAATAAAAATATGTTGTGAGGAAAAATATTTTAAGGGTATATTAGGTACACTATAATTAGGAATTCTTTTATATTATCTGGTGCAATTTATCGGCTATCTGGTTTATACGAAAAAAAAAAATCATTTCCAGAAGTAGTATTGATAATTTTTAATGCCTATTAATTTCACACTGACTTACACTGTCCATGAACAATATTTCATCACAATCCGTTAAAAAAAATCGGAAGTTCTTTGATTACTTTTAATGATTTCTAAAAGTGTTTTTAACATTTTTTATATCCTATAGATTAAGGTATAATATAATAAGCTTCACGTGTACAAGATTCCATAAAAATGAGTCAAGGCGTTTTTCAGTTAAAACTTAGACAGATAAAAAAAAACATAAATGTTATTAGTGACTTTTATAATAACATAGCCGCCACAAACGAATGAAATGAAATGAAATGAATGAATGAATGCAAAAAAATTAAATGTACAAATAGAACTTCATATTTATTAATATAGAAGATTGCTTTTATGAAATTCCTGTGGATGACATGTACATATGCAGCCACTAGGGCAGTATGAAGACAGTTGTCTTGCTTCTTTGCATTACAAGTTTTAATCTTCCTAATGCGTCGCCTTGTTTCGCGGACTACAAAATGTAAGCACTTCTTTTATGACAACCGGCATGTGATATACTTATTTATTTAATTTCTGCCGCGTTATTTTTTCTTATCTCCTAGTCTATGTTTGTTTTTGTAATACATTATTTTTACTCACTATCTAATATAGTATTTTTATAACTTGAAATAAAAACCTTTCTGCTACATTCCAGCTGTAAGGACACTTTGAAAGTCCTATCTTAAGTAAATACTTGCCTCAGTTGTTCAGTATTCATTATTTCCAACAAAAGCTATAATATATGAAAAGAAAAGTTAAATAAACTTGTTCGTGTTTTCGAAACACTTTCACTGGAAATACATTTGTACTAAATAAATAAAATGTTTCACAAACAGTTACTTTTGGAGTCAGTTAAAAATAATGATGTATGGATTTAAATGTGATAACTCATTTCTTTATTATAATATTAATCGAGACTTACACGTATTCTCCTAAACTTTTATTTTGGAACAAAAATTTTATGACTTGCTTTTAATTGCATTGGATTTCAAGGAGGCACGGATCATAATATAGATTTTTGACGCTACTAATATGAATGAATAAAAAAACATGTTAGATATTTACATTTTTTCCACAGTAGGCCCACATTTTTATTTGTAATAAATATTGTCTTGTAAGATAGTCTATTCCATATATTTACTTACTAATTATGTGGGGTGCGTCCGCGAGATTGAAAAAAATGCATTTTTAATAATAATTATTTAATATCAAAATACACTTTTACTTATATTAACTTTAACATTAAAAGGAAACTATTGTTCGAGGTATGATTAATAGCACCGTAACTAAACCTAAGAGAAGTCACTACCGTTGGAAGTCTGAACCAAGAGTCCAACCTAATCTAGAACCTAACCTAAGAGATGTGACTACCGCTTGAAGTCTGAATGAATAGTGGCTTCAACTCTGATTCAATGCGTGAGGTGAGACTCACGATCCCAGGGTGGTGACAAGGGTTCAATTCCCCGTGCTTGTAGCTTCATGTCGCGTGATGTGCAGGTGGCCGATGTATCGTAATGGTTACAAGTAAACGGTGAATATTATGTCGCAACTTGGCTGTTACCGTGTGGTATGATGGTGTAACATGCTCACACATTTTAAGCCGGTGGGTCTAGAAGCATGAAAGGTGACTCAAAAGTTCTTTATATGACCTATATAAAAAAGTATTCAGAACGTTGCTTTTGAAAATTCACACCAAGGGGCTTGAAGTTATCTTAGAAATATTTAAATACATGTTGAATGATTCCTAAGATATTGACGATAGGAAAGCCAACATAATGGCCACCGTTCTTTTTGGCCGCTTTGAATATATCTCTAAATTCGGGTTTGCACGTAATATCGTCAAGTTAAATACAAAAAAAAGTAAAAGTCGCACATATCATATAAAACGTACTTATTACCTAACTTTGTGTTCGGGCATCTATTTTAGAGCGGCCAAAAAGTTTGGCGTGGACTGTACTCTGCTATAGACCATGTTTCGTTATTTCATATATACATTTTTCTCATTATATAAATAAAATATATTTTTTATTTCATTGTTAATCATAATAAATTAAATGAATAATATTTCATTAGTATAGAGTTGAGGATATACAGAGAACGTTTGTTGTTAAAGGCATTTTTCCCTTCTTTATCGACCACAGTTTTGTATGAAATTTCGCGTCTGTTAAAATACGAAGTCATTGACAATTATAACTAAACCTGCATGAAATTTATATATAACACCGGATGACAGAATGGTATAATTAGATTACATTCATTCTCCTTTTGTTTCCCAACATATTATGTGTAGGTACAGTTTACTGCTCTTACCATAGAAACTAATTTCCTCGCTTGAAGAACAATTGCTTCACGTCTAGGTGACAAAAAACAAGCGTTCTGCCTCATAGCGCGACTTGCAATTTGAAGTAAAGCGCTTTGTTTCACGCGGCTCCTTATTTTCAGGCTTCCCCTGATGTTTTCTTGAAGCTCGCTTTACGTTACGTGCCTAGCAACATACAAATATATTATGTGATATACTTTTCATGTATAATAATTGATGTAACGGTCTGAAACTACACAATTTTTGATTATTTTTGTTAATTTATTATTATCGGTTTTTATTACATAAAACTAATGAAAAATAAATCGACCTAAAAAGCGGTGTATCTACTTACTATGCATATATGAGCGATTCTTGGTTAAACTGCTTAGTTGTTATTGAAAAATGTTTTTGTGTAATTTTTACATAAAACAATTATATTCTACGTTTTCTGATAACTAGTTAAGTTAAGTAATTAATAATATTTGTATGTCACGTTATTTTTTAAAGTATTTAAAGAATTTTTGTTATAAATTGTTTATCATTAGTTACTCAACACAATGCCGATAAATTTCCGGTACACCCATCTGTATAAGGAATTTAATTATACACATACTTACAGTCACTTTAATAATATAAGTTTGAGAAGTTTCATCGACATTCTAGACACATAATTGCAACCGTAAATTTACTTGATACAGGCACGAATAAAGTGCCAAATTCAGCACACGAGTAACTTTAAAGTTAATTATTAATTTCTGAAGGTAATTAATATCTTCGCTCCTGGTTGTGACAGCGGCTATAAGACTGCTTAGATATACTTGACCATTCAGATAAAATTTTACTTTAAAATATCTCTTCATTAAGCTCTTTGTTTGTTATCTTTTTCATTTAGACGAAATTGTTTATTTGTTTTTATTCCCAATGATACTGAATCAAAATAAAATACTCTTAAAATACGTTTGTTATAGAAATAGGTAGAATTGATAATTAGAATAAAATACCCTTTTACAACTCGTGTACATCTGAGTATATTTATAATATGAATTTTGCAATTAGTAATTCTTTACCAACTCATGTTATGAAGCGACAATCGCTTCGTGATAAAGAAAGTAGGATATAAGCTCGATTGTTGCGAGTTCAATTGAGCGCAAGCCTAATATCGTAATTAAATCATAGTATGGTGTTGGATATTTTCGAATTCTTGTCGGAGTAGTTTTCTCTCTCAAACTGAAAATCTATCGCCAAGCAACTGTAGTGTTAAGTGTAGTGTAGTGTGGTCGCTATTCCAGTACCCGTACTTTAGAGTTAGACCCTTCTAAACTTAGTGTGTTACTTACACCATCATCATCATCAGCCTGTAAGAGATCCACTGCAGGGCCATAGGCTTCTTCCCGAAGGAAGTTATGGTCGTAATCACCACGCCAGCCCACGACGTATTGGTGATTTCAAACTCTGAGAAATCCACAGTCCTATTATTTTCCCACACACAGTATTATTATAAGAATATTTCTCAGGTTCAGGTTACCTCACGATGTTTTCCTTCACCGTCACCCGATAGCGTTACCAATTTAAATGTACGCGAATTCCGAAATATTCGTTGGTACGTGCCGGGGTTCGAACCTGCGGACATCGAAATAATATTCTACCGGTGAAACCACTAGGCTACCAAGACTCTTTATAGATACACCATATCGTATCTTAAATATCACGTAAAGATTTTAAATATAAACAAATACTTGTAATTTTTGCTAATTACAATAATGACTGATTAAATACTGCTGATATTCTATGTGATGAAATATTTTAGCTCACTGTGGATGTATTTTATATTTTAGTTTATAATTATAGTAAAACGTATACCATTTTCATGAACCAGCAATTTCTAAGACTTCATTTTTACTTATCTGGATTTCTACTCCTTGGAGCATTTGAAACCCATTAGTTAATAAAAAACGTATTCCGGCTTAAAGTATCTACTCTTTGATAGATCAGTTAACCTTCAATGCCGTTATATTTTGCGCCCTTTTACACAAAAAACCTAAAAGCTCCGGTTTGATATTTTATGAGAATCTGTTGTCGGTCTCTCGAGAATAACAAAGGCACCGAAACCTGTAACGCTAAGTGGGACAACGGACCTTATCTTTATGTAGAACAACTAGACGTAAAACAATGTATGTAAGATTGTTATTCAGTTTGTTAATTCTTGTTTATGCGGTTTAGATGCTTCTTTTTTGGACTCTAAGATATAGGCTTGCATTGTTATGAGATTATTATTGAAATTATTACTAAGTCTAGATAGAGAAATAGTTGATTGAAACTTGAATCATAATGTGTTATACAATTAAAGAAGAAATTCTTTGGCACAGTAGTCATCTAATACAATTTTTCAGAATGTATTCAGTTACTTTGTCCGAACCAATTGCGATTATAGGTGTGTGCTTATCTTTGTTAAAGTGCAATTTGCTCATTTACTGGTGTTAAAGGTTTATTCTCATTGTTACAATTTTTCAGTACACAAGAATTTGTGGCATTTTCAATGTTAGTTTTTCATATTTATTTAATTAATGGTGGTAGAGCCCCGCTGAAGCTATTACTGGTTTCTGCATGAATGGGTCGGCTCGCCCGGGGGAGTACCACCCTCTCACAGAAAACCTACGTGAAGTAACAGTGCTTGCATTGTTGCGTTTCGTTCGGTCAGTGAGAGGACCGGAGACCCACCTCCCCTACCCTTCCACTTTCCCCTTCCTTCCCCCCCCCCAACACAGGCTGGCAACGCACTTGTGACTCCCCTAGTGTTGCAAGTGTCCATGGACGGTGGTGATCATTTACATCAGGTGACCAATCAGGTGACCCACCTGTTCGTTTGCCTCCTATGATATAAAGAAAAAAAAACTATTATATAAATGTGTTCCATATAATTTTATCATATATTATTAAAACTGTGTACCTAATAACATCTTCTAGGTAGTTTTTGGGGCAATTCAAAATAGAAATTTTAGTCTTACGTCATAAGTGTGTATTGGTCATATTTTTGAAAGCGAATAATTACGAAGGTACACTACAGTATTTGATTATCTTTTCAACCGATTTTAAGTGATTCGTTTAATGTACTTTAAATTTGTTCCATAAAATAATAATTATTTATTTATTTTATTACATAAATATTCATTCAATAAATACAACATTTTCTACAAGGCGCAGTTGCGGTCTGTTTGGCGGTATTTACCTAGCTAGCTAGTCGGCTCGTGCCGCGTAACACTAGACGAGTGGCCAACAAAATAATTTGAATCTTATGTTTATACAGACAGGGTTGCGAATGTTTTGTTTTGAAATGAGTATTTCGTTAAAGTTCGTGTTTTTCGTCGCCACGTCGTGCCAAGCCAAAATCATGTTTACCCGCGCCTATAGATGTTGCATAATTAAAAAAGAAAACAGGCAATTTAGTGATAATATTCTAATATCATGTTTTATTATAATGCGTTTACTTGAAATTGTCAATGGATATAAACATATCAGTTTTCGTATTTAATTTAAAAGGAAGATTCATTCATCAATGGGTCCATACAAATGTCATCCCTTCATTACTATTTCTTAGAGAACTGATTTTCTAAGAAATATGTATTCTTTTATTGGTAACCGATATATTTAAATTTTATCATACTGTATTTCTTTATTGACCGATTTCCCGCACAAAATTCATCCCTTATTTAAACCTCTTAATACATGATTTCCAAAAAATCCATCTCACTCTTGCCTGTCTGCGAATATATTCTCGGCGTGTAATGTAAGGTACACAAATATATTGTTGATAACATAAAATTGTTATGTTTAACTAGTGTAGACGATATATGTTTCTGGTGACTTCGTCAAGTCAGGTCAAGAGGCTATGTCGTAGTATATATAGCACCTGAACAACCTCGCGACGGCTTTTAAACTTTTTCGAAACTGCACGGGCTTTCATTAAACCGTGAATACCGGCAACAAGACGTTACAGATTACGTCATTTCATTATACTTGTAATATGTCTATTACCTATAAAAAATTCGTCGAATGAATGTATATTTCGTTTCATGCAGATTTCTTAGATAGCACTCGTTGTTTTAAACACGGCCGGATTTAAATTTCAAAATTATCAAAGTAAATTATTTTAATCTAAGGTCACAATACGTGTGTGGTCTTTACATATTCCTCCATCCTCATGTTAGGTATATTTAAGCTCATTGTATGAAAAGGGTAGAATTACAAAAGTAAATATAATTTTAGAAGATAACGGAATTAAAAGTAATTTTCTCTCTGGTTACCTAGAGATTAGTGAATCTGATATATCTCAGGGTTTTCGAGGGTTGAATTCCTGCT